>JBBMOE010000023.1:4016046-4085582 GCA_037975065.1 Chaetodon trifasciatus
TAGTGTATCTCACAACCAGTGCAAAAAACCCCAAACTGTGTGCAATGTTAGATACTACTAGAGGGAGGTAAGTGCAAACATGTCTTTCTCTAATTTGGGTGAACTGACCCTTTAAAGAACGCCTAATGGGACAAGTGACAGCTTGTCAACGTGCAATTTTGAAGCTTTTAACAGGAGCTGCACTGGAAACCACCTGGATTACTGAAATGTTGAATTAAAGCGTCTTCTCTCTCCTCGCTGTGCTTCTGCCTCTGCAGGATCCTCGTAGTAAACACAAGTTTAAGGTCCACACCTACTCCAGCCCGACGTTCTGCGACCACTGCGGCTCCCTCCTCTACGGGCTGATTCACCAGGGCATGAAATGTGACCGTACGTACACCAACACCTGTCTGAGTGTGTGATCGTGTGGCAAAAGTGGAAGCTCGTGCTTTGGGAGCCATGAGTAGAACAGTGTACCTGCTTTATGGATCATAAGCAGCCCGCCCATTTTTTGTCTTTTTGTCGGCGACTTCAGCAAACTCAAGTCAAAATGTCAGTCCTTTATAAAGCAGATGCACTCAATATTAAAATCATATGAGTTTCACCTCCTTTTTTATCTGTCCGACCACCTTTTTACTGTTTCAGTTCGTTCTCGCTGCTCTCGTAACGTCATTTTCGGCAGCTGTTTTCAACAAGATCTAAAACCCAACCATGCATTACCTGCTCAGCACCTAACAGCTAGTTAGCAACTAGTTGCTGAATGCATTGAAGCATTTAGCAGCTGAAGAGCCAGATCTATCAGGGAGGACTTGATGGAGACCAAAAACAGAGAGAATATTAGCCAAACTGCAGGTCTAGCTGTATAACTTTCAAACTGCTCACTCAGTTACATTCAGCTCTTTCACATATTGACAAAGTTTTTTTTCACAGATTTGTTTATTGAATTTTAAGACACGATAACAAGTAGACAGGTACAGCTCCAGCATTAAGTTACAAGATAAAACAAGTTAGCATAAAATCTGGACCTGTACAAGAAAATCCAAGAACAAATACTTGAACAGTGTCGTAATACACAAACGCAAAAACAAAATAACAGAACATACGCGCTGGTCAAACAAAATTACTTAACGTCGGACATACACCCACCTAGTAACAAAGACCTTAAATAAATATAAATAAATTTAAATAAATAAATAGGGTGGTGCAGCAGGTAGTTTGCGTGCCTCACAGTGAGAAGGTCGCCGGTTCGATCCCTGGGTTGGGCGGGGCCTTTCTGTGCGAAGTTTGCATGTTCTTCCCGTGCTTGCGTGGGTTCTCTCCGGGCACTCCGGCTTCCTCCCACAGACCAAAAACATGCTCATTAGGTTAATTAGTTACTCTAAGATTGCCCTTAGGTGTGAGTGTGAGAGTGAATGGTTGTCTGTCTGTATATGTTGCCCTGCGATCGACTGGCGACCGGCTCAGGGTGTACCCCACCTCTCGCCCGTTGACAGCTGGGATAGGCTCCAGCCCTCCGCAACCCCGAAAGGGAAAAGGCGGGTATAGAAGATGAATGAATGAATGAAATAAATAAATAACATTCCACACTCACACAGGTGGATAAATAAACCAAAAGGCATACAGGTGCAGTTGTCACTCTGGGATAGTAGGAAACACCAAATTGTCCACATGTGCAAAGAAAGGTCCCCAAGTTTTATCAAATTTAACAAGTGAACCATTTATTGCACACACACAAAGTTTTCTCCACTTTCACAAAATTAAGTATATCTTTGATCCAAGAAGAGTTGGGGGGGGGGGGGGGGTGATTTCCACCTCATTAATATTAGACGCCGGGCCAGTAGAGTAACAAATGCCACAAAATCCGCTTTGTATTTTGGAATAGATAGCTGAGGGGGCAAAACCCCAAACAGTGCAGATAGTACTGTTGGTTCAAATGGAGTTATGATACCAATAAGTGTGTAATGAGGGGCACGACCACAGCATATGGATATAGGTAGCAGGTGCCTGATGACATCTGTCACACATGGGATCAACATCATCGTAAATCTTAGACAGCCTGACCTTGGTGAAGTGTACGCGATGCAAAATTGTACATTGGGTCAGACCATGTCTCGCGCAGATAGATGAGGTGTGAACCCGACGCAAAATCAGACCCCACTGCTCCTCAGAAATCTCCCCCGCATCATCTTCCCACTGAGTTCTTAGCCGGTGTAGAGACACTGGGCGCAATGAGATATATTGACAAACTTTCTAGATTCAGAGCTTAAATATTCTCTTCTTCAGTGATTTGCCTTTGGAGAACGTGTGAAGGATGTCTAGTCAAGAGAGAAGAGTCAAGTGAAACAAATTTAGCCCTTTTTTGGCTTCTCTTAAGCTGTTGATCCAAACATTAGTATACAATATGTGGAAGTGTCGTTACCCAACACATTTTCACTGTGAGAGAACTTTCATTCTTTCACATTCACTTTGCCAGCTATCAAGGACGCTGGTCAGAAAACAAAGAAACAGCTGCCACACATTACATTTAACTGAATCTGTTTATACGCTTACAGCATTCGTGATCCATGTACTGCTGCTGATATGTGGGCCGCAGTTCAGCTAAAACCTTTAAATGAATTTAGATAATAATTTAGAATAATGGGCCTGCTCATGAGTCATAAGTGAACATATATTATCAGCTTAACGACCGACAGTGAGAGATATTATCAGCTTCTCTCAACGATGACTGAATAGTTTTTACATTCGTGCTGTTGTGTCATTTTGCTGATCTTTAGCTTATTGCTGGCAACAAAGACACAAACAGGAAGTGGGCTACATGTCTGCTATGCTTTCTCCAGCCCTGACAAGCATTACTGTGGCAGTAGACAGTTCCTCATTGTATCTGTGTGCAGCACACGGTGTGAGGTAGACTTTGACGTTGCGGCTGTTTTTACATGTTTATATTTAGTCACTAGAAAAGGAAAAGAAAATGAGGGGATGGCTTTGTTCCTCCTGAAAAAAAGCTTATTTAACACGATTCACAGAGGTGTTGTTGGATTGTGTATTAATCCACGTAAACAAACAGCACATGACAAAAAGCTCTGTGTTCAGTTTTCACACTAAATAGTGGAAATGCAGACATGTTCAACTTAATCTTAATTAAGTAACACTTTCTATTAAGGTACATATATTCAATCAACTTGTTACTTGTTGGCATGCATGTTAGCAGCATATTGGCTCTTCATGAGTCATTACAAAGCACTTTAAGCGCTTTTTAACAGCTTCCTTGCTTACTATCAACAAGCAGTAATTAGGAGGTTGTTGAGGGAAATGTGTTTATTAACTTTCAAACAGGAACTGCAGCTCAACGTGCTTCACAAGAAAGAAATCACACGCACCAAGTGAGTGTTTTACATAGAAGAGACAGAATGGACATAAAACAGATAAAAAAATGAATGTAACATGAGATGCAGATAAGGATGAAACTCAAAATAAAGATAAAACCACACAATAAAATATTAAAATTTACATAAAAATAGGGAAGAAAAACGCTAAAAATCGGAAGAAATCAATTAGGATGAAGCTCTAAATGAAGTCCTCGTCTCTCTCTGCTTTCTGTTGCTCGCAGACACGACAGAATCTTTTTGCTTCTCTGCAGATACTGATTCACCACAGGTCTCGATTACGCCGTGGCAGGCGATTCGCAGCCGCTTCAGAACGTCTTCTCATGGATGTAATCTCACTGTGGGTTTTATCTGCCTGCAGGGCACAACCCAGTGTTGCCCCACAGACCACCGTGTTCACAAGCCTTTATACACTCAGAGTAGAACAAGGGTGAAAATATAAATAAGCATCAAATCACAGCATGAAATACTAAAATAGATAGTTAGTCAAAGGCTGAAGTGAGGAGAGAAGTTTTCAGCTTTGGTCCCCTGATATCTGTAGGTTTGTTCCAGAGCTCTGGGGCGTAATGGACCAAGGCTGCTTCCCCAGTTTTCTCTGGACTGTTGCTGGAAACCTCCAGTAGACCAGCAGCAGATGATCGCAGTGTTCTTTTTCTTTCACAGATTTGTTTATTGAATTTTACACGATAACAAGTAGACAGGTACAGCTCCAGCATTAAGTTACAAGATAGAACAAGTTAGCATAAAATCTGGACCTGTCCAAGAAAATCCAAGAACAAATACTTGAACAGTGTCATAATACACAAACGCAAAAACAAAATAACAGAACATACGCATCGGTCATCCAAAGTTACTTAAAGTTGGACATACACCCACCTAGTAAAAGAGACCTTAAATAAATTAAAATAAATAACATTTCACACCCACGCAGGTGGATAAATAAACCAAAAGGCATACAGGTGCAGTAGTCACTCTGCGATAGTAGGAAACATCAAACTGTCCACATGTACAAAGAAAGGTCCCCAAGTTTTATCAAATTTAGCAAGCGAACCATTTATTGCACACCGTATTTTCTCCACTTTGACAAAATTAAGTATATCTTTGATCCAAGAAGAGTGGGGGGGGGGATGATTTCCACCTAATTGATATTAGACGCCGGGCCAATAAAGTAACAAATGTCACAAAATCCGCTTTGTATTCTGGAACAGATAGATTAGGGGGCAAAACCCCAAACAGTGCAGATAGTACTGCTGGTTCAAATGGAGTTATGATACATATTGAAATGGAATTAAAAACTTCCAACCAATAAGTGTGTAATGAGGGGCAGATCGCAGTGTTCTTGAAGGCAAATAATAAATGAGGGAGTTGGCGATGTAAATGTACGGCCTAGTAGTTGTAAAATACGGTCATGCAGAATAAAGCATTAATAAGTTCTTTATAATGACTAATAAAAAGCCAACATGCCACTAACAAGAAACTAGTAAATGCTGGTAAATGGTGAATATGTGTATCTGCACCAGTGAGCTGAGACGTGAAGCTTCTCAGGTCCAGTCCCTTCCTCCTGACTTCCCGTCTGCCGGCTTTGTCTTGGAGGGACCTGAAACAGGGCGACAAGTTGTTCTGCCGCATCAAACACTTGTTTTTTTCTGGGTCATCCCTCTCGAGAGTGAAATAAGGTTTTAATGGAAAATGCAGCTGAGTGCAGCCGGACAGCGACGTAAGGATACAGAAAGGAATGTCACGTTCAGGTGCGCTGACATGAAATTGATGAATCAAAAGAGGCTGTCATGGAACAGAAAACACAGCAAATGATTACTCACCCACTGTCCACCTCTGCACCACCTGTGGAGTGGAGGAAGATGTGGAGCATTGTGCATCAGAGCAGTCTGACATCTAGTGGACAAACTCAGAAATTACATAAAGAGTGCTTTCTTCAGTGTTCGCCTTAAAGAAATGCACTATTATCTGGTTTTTGTTTGCCTGTGTCGCTCTACTCAGTGCTGGTTGATCTGAGATTTAATTGTTCACTTGCCTTTGCTGTCTAAATTCTGTGTTACTTAACATTTAAGTATAAAACTTTACTACACGACGTGTCCTCGTGTCTTTACAGAATCCACACTGGTGTCCATCACAGCAGGTCCTTGAGTTTGATTGTTTCAAATCAGATCCTGAAACCAAAAGCGGATTGCACTTGTGTTTTTTGGGAACCTTGTAGACGAGTCTGAGATGAGACAAAAATCCAGAGTGCACAAGGAAACACGTAAAGATCTGCTGCCTAGTTGTAGGAAGTCGGTCTTTGGTGTTTCGTTTTTGACCCCTTAATCTGTCTCTCGTGAGCCCCCAAACTGATGAAAGAGCTCCACTAAATCACAGAACGGAGGGTGTCATATGTTGCACATATTTGTGATTTAAATGAAATGAACTTGTGCGTGTTTGTGTGTGTGTGTGTGTGTGTGTGTGTGTGCTTTCAGACTGTATGATGAACATCCACAAGCGGTGTGTCGCCAACGTCCCCAGTCTGTGCGGGACAGATCACACCGAGAGGAGAGGACGTATCCACATCTCTGCCCAGATCACTGAGGACACGCTCACCGTCACCAGTGAGTGCACCTCCTCCTGTCTGCCTCACACACACACACACACACACACACACACACACGCTGAGTGCCTCTGAAACCTCTCTATCAGCCCAAGACTAAAACTGGAAAGTCCATTAGTCGATCAATGATCCAACGATTGACCCACATCGCCACTGGGACATGCATCCACGTGCCAGCTCTCTCTCCCTCAGACAGCTGTGGATTGATTATGGAACAGAAACTAAACTGTTGTTAAGTGTTGTCAAATGTAGCCGGAGTTATTTAGGGCAGGCCAGAACGGGACTGACACTTACGGGTCCACGTCCCGCTGTCCTCTGGAAAGGACAAACTCCAGACTTCAACACCAAACAGTCTAAAAGTGTGTATTATCTTGGGATGTTTTCTTCTCCTCCTGACAGTTTTTTTTAAATCACGTCCTCTTGCAGTCAAAGAGGCTAAGAACCTGGTGCCCATGGACCCCAACGGCCTGTCAGACCCCTACGTCAAGCTCAAGCTGATCCCAGATCCCAAGAGTGAGAGCAAGCAGAAGACCAAGACCATCAAGTGTTGCCTCAACCCCACCTGGAATGAGACCTTCACCTTGTGAGACCCCTCCCATTCTTGTCTCGGATGAGCTCCGAGGCTTCACACACTTATTTGGTTCGGCGTTGTTGGGTGTTTGGTTTCCAGTTACTCTTTTGGCCCCATTTTCAGTCACAAAAGCAGAACGCTAACTGGTGCTCATGCGAGTGACCCTGTCCCCATTCTTTTCCCTGTTTTTGCTTCTAGCTAATCTGGGTTGCAGTGCCTGCTAGGAAAGGCACAGGCACGGAAAAGTGTCATTTCCCGAGATGTTATTGGTTTAAATAGACATGAGGGACTGTAGATTTGAAATGAAATTGAGATCTAGCTTTTGATTTTAACTGATTTTAAGAACATCCTTCATCTGGTCTTTCATCTGACTGTCCTTTCCTTTATTCTCTAATTTCTTAGCTGCCTAAAAGAAAGTGACAAGGACCGCCGTCTGTCAGTGGAGGTCTGGGACTGGGATTTGACCAGCAGGAACGACTTCATGGGATCCCTGTCCTTTGGGATCTCAGAGCTACAGAAACAAGGGGTGGACGGATGGTAAGATGTTAGGACGAGGAGAGGAGATGGTGGATAATTGGGAAATCTAAACAGGTGTAGACAGAAATGACAAAGGCCGTGAATATTTAAGGGATTTGTTCACAGTCTGGTTATAATCCTGGATTTATGTGACATTGTTGTGTTTTTATCTGGGGTTTAGGTTTAAGCTGCTGTCCCAGGAGGAAGGAGAATACTTTAATGTTCCTGTTCAGCCGGAAGGAGAGGAAGGTAACGAGGAGCTGCGACAAAAATTTGAGGTGAGGAACACAAAATGATAACAAGTTTATTTTATGCCGTTTTTTTGAGGTTGATTGATTCTGATGTTGTTCCTTCTCCCTCCAGAGAGCGAGGGTGGGTCCAGGAAAGCCCACAGACTCTTCTTCTTCCTCCACGGTGTGCAAGTATGACAGCAACGGCAATCAGGACCGGGTCAAGCTGTCGGACTTCAACTTCATCATGGTTTTGGGCAAGGGCAGCTTCGGCAAGGTGATTCATAGACACGTGTTTATGTGTTTGTTTTTCATGAGAAATGAGAGCCAGCGGCTGGAAGACAGAGTTAAATCACACCCAAGCTCGTTTCTTTCCTTTCGCTGACTCCCTCCAGGTGATGCTGGCTGAGAGGAAGGGCACAGACGAGTTGTACGCCATCAAAATCCTGAAGAAGGACGTGGTGATCCAGGACGATGATGTGGAGTGCACCATGGTGGAGAAAAGGGTCCTCGCTCTGTCTGGGAAACCGCCTTTCCTTACTCAGCTGCACTCCTGTTTCCAAACCATGGTACTGCACAACGTGCTGCATCAACAGACATGACGGCACACAGCTTCTCCTCTCCCTCCTTACCTCTCCGTCTTTGTCTTCTAGGACCGACTGTATTTCGTCATGGAGTATATAAATGGAGGAGACCTCATGTACCAGATCCAGCAGGTCGGCAAGTTCAAGGAGCCTCATGCTGTGTGAGTACTCAGAGACTCAGAGAGCAGCTGAACACTGGGGCGTTTTATGCAGTGATGACAATACTTTCACACCTGCAAAACTTTGCTGTCGTTTGTTGTAATTTAACTTCTTTCTGCTCTGCTACTCTGTGCTTTGTCAGCTGTGGTGACGTCTGTGTCCTTGGATTATTTTGGGCCGATCTGAGTGCAAAAAAAGTCATGAAAGATGTCCTAATTCAGTACGAGATGAAGCCTTATCAAAGAACAAGGGATTGATTGATTGAAATTCTTTACTGGTCATTAACATATAAGTGGCCCCTCCAGCCAGAGATGCCCAGATACAGAAAACATCAAAGGATAAATCCCAAGAAAATGAACAATGATGTTAATAACAAACATTCCAATGTGCAGTTAAAATGCTGTATCGCCTGGAACATCCTCCTAACAAATAATCAATAATCTTCCAATCACAATATACACCATACAACATACAATGAAATTAATCCGTACATTCATAATAGTAAACAATGCAGATAAACTGCTGTACACTTAATAACTACTGCTCCATGCTGCTCATTTCGGAGGGCAAATGACTGTTTCTTAATGAGGACTTGGAGCTAACTGTGGTTAATCATCAGGATCAAGATGATACAGAATGTTTTATTAGTCATGCTGGTGATAACAGTGCTGATATTTTCTTAAGTATTCAGGGTACTAAAATTAAAATTCACATTAACATAACCTCAAATGAACTTCAAACTTATGAAAACAGAAAAACGTGATGCAATTTTCATAAAAGCGCCACAAAATGTAATCTTTTATTCACGTCACCCATCTTTAACGCACGCCGTGCTGTGTATCTTGGTGCAGAAACGGTTAGAAGCTGATTTTTTAAATTTCTTTTGTCTGTATTTCAGGTTCTATGCTGCAGAAATTGCCATTGGACTCTTCTTCCTTCACTCCAAAGGCATCGTGTATCGGTGAGTCAGTTAGTGAATCAGCTCGAGTCGTGCTGTTAACAACCATTACAGAATGCATGTGTAAGCAAAGTGTGTGTGTGTGTGTGTGTGTGCGTGCGTGTGTGTGTGTGTGTGTGTGTGTGTGCGCGCGCACATGCGTTTTCAGGGATCTAAAGCTGGACAACGTGATGCTGGACTCTGAAGGCCATATAAAGATAGCCGACTTTGGCATGTGCAAAGAAAACATGTTCGATGGAATTACCACAAAGACTTTTTGTGGAACACCAGATTACATCGCTCCAGAGGTGTGTTTACCTGCTGATTGGTGCTTTTTTTTTAACGTAATTTGTAACTCATGTATAAGACTCATGACCCATTGTCTCCTGTAGATCATAGCGTATCAGCCTTATGGGAAGTCTGTAGACTGGTGGGCCTTTGGAGTCCTGCTCTATGAAATGCTTGCTGGACAGGTTTGTATACATTACTTTTCACATTTTCAAAACCCGATTGTGACAAGAACTGATAACGATGAACGTTGTTTGTGCCCAATCCAGCCGCCTTTTGACGGGGAAGATGAAGATGAGCTGTTCCAATCAATCATGGAGCATCATGTCTCTTACCCTAAATCCATGTCCAAAGAAGCTGTTGCTATCTGCAAGGGGGTGAGGTCACATGATCAAACGCACATACAGACAGACTCAGTCGTAGTTTGGCCCCTGAACCTTCTCTTTATCCACTCTGAACGCCAGAGAGTACGCCCACATCAAGGGCTCTTATTTTGGAGTGAAAGTGCATCAGAGTAACTTAAACATTCAGGCTACACCTGAGCTGACTAATCAGTCTCCACTGCCCCAAGCCAAAAGTGCCAGACAATGGAGGAAACACCATCAATTTGAGCTCCATCTCGCTGCTTTGTCAACATTTCAGAAAAGCACATCGACCTGTAGCTGCGCTTTCAAAACTCAGCCTTTTCATAGTGGGTTTGAAATCCTAGATTGTACAGAAAAGTACAAGTAAAACCTCACCTTATGCATCTGTCTGTGATTTTAGCTCATGACCAAGCACCCAGGTAAGCGTCTGGGCTGTGGTCCAGAGGGGGAGCGAGACATCAAGGAGCACGCCTTCTTCCGCTATATAGACTGGGAAAAACTGGAGAATAAAGAGGTCCAGCCGCCTTTCAAACCTAAAGCTGTGAGTATCTTACACACACACACGCTCTTCAGCTGTTGAACGTCACCTGAACTTCACTGCTCACCTTAGAATTTAGTCGCGCTCAGAAAGGAAATAACGTACTTAGTGAAACTTTCCAGGTAAGTTATAGAAAAGATTAGCTCGCTCATCCCCCGAACCCAACCATCACCTGCCATTGTTCACTACTCTGACAAATGCACAGCTGAGATTTGTGAGTGTAGTCACCAATGATGAAGCTGAGATGTCACTGGCTCACATGCGGACCAATGGAAATCCACAGTTTCGGCTGTGAGTGATTTGATTGGTTGATGCCATGTTTTAGTTGGATTTCTCTTTTTTCTCTTTGTCGTTTGTTGTTGTCCTTTTTTTCTCCACATCCCTCATCAAACTCACTCCATCCTCCCCCCATCTCTCTCTCTCTTCGTCTCTCTCTCTCTCCTCTCCACGGCAGTGTGGGCGTGATGCGGAGAACTTTGATCGCTTTTTCACGCGCCACCCCCCAGAGCTGACCCCCCCAGATCAGGAGCTTATAGCCAACCTGGACCAGGAAGAATTCCAAGGCTTCTCATTTGTTAACCCTGAGTACCCTCACACAATTCACTGACCATGCCACATATCACTGGGCTGCACTAGTAATCCCCCACACCTCGGAAACATGCATTAAAAAAAAAAAAAAAAAAAAAAAAAAATCACCATGATGTCATATCCAGGCGACATTCGGCAGCAAGGTGAAATAAAGGAATAGTTCAAGATTTTGGGAAATACACTTATTTTCTTTGGGAGGGGGGTTAGATGAGAAGATTGATATCCGTCTCATGTTTGTGCATAAAGTACAAAGCTGGAGCCAGAAGGCAATTAGCCTATCTTAGCATAAAGAAGAAGCAAAGGGAAAGTGCTAGCCTGGCTCTCTCCATAAAAGGTATGCTACTTGCAACACTCAACATGTCGTATGTAGTTTGTTTAATGAGTACACAAGCAGGGATATAAAAGAGGCTATAAAAACCTAAAAAACAACCACAACAACCTGCAAGGCGAGGGTCACATGACAGACAGAGACAGTGAACTAGTTATTGCTAGCATTGCTAGCTTGTCCTCTAGTAGCATAAAAAGCTTATGGATAATGAAGCACATAAAACTGCCCATGAAAAGTAAAACTCTCCACAGCAAAGGGAAAATTCTGTAAAGCCTGTTAATTAGCCAGTTTATTTTGTCTGTTTCACAAAGCAGCAGCCTACCTTATCACTGTGATTTGAATGTAGTCAAGAAAAAAGAATTCCCATCATCCTCAGCTGTATTTTGTTCTGTCAGAATTAGAAAACGTTAGCATGCTAACATGCTAAGCTAAGATAGTGAATATGGTCAACATCATACCTGCTAAACATCAGCATGGTAACATTGTAATTTTGAGCATGTTAGCATGCTGACTTTAGCATTTAGCTTAGAGCACCACTGTGCCTACATACAGCCTCACAGAGCCGCTAACGTGACTGTAGATTCTTAGTCTTGTTGTCAGATTTTTGTTGTCAGATTTTTTTAATCCTTTAATGTGAGGGTCTGTTGCCTCTCAAAAGGCTATCACCACCTCAGAGCTTGCACAGCTATAGCAGTCAGCCAACAGTAAGCATGCTAACAGATTAGCACACCAGCAGTAGTCTAGTTTGGCTACCCCCATCAGTCACATGACCCTCGCCTTGTGGGTCGTTGTGATTGCTTGACACGTTTTTACATTTCTCTTTATTAAACAGACAAGATAAAAAATCTTAATTTGTCAACTTAAATTCTGCGGTATTGTTTGAGGAGAGCCATGCTAGCTGTTTCCCCTGGCTTCCAGTCTTTATGCTAAGCTAAGCTAATCACCTCCTGGCTCCAGATCTGCACCTAATGTACAGCCATAAGAGTGATATCAATCCTTTCATCTAACTCTGAGAAAGAAATTGAATAAGCGTATTCTCTCAAAATGACAGTTTCTTTAAATAACGCTCAGATGGAAATGCAGACGTGCTCAAATGCTAACAATCAGGAGAAATAACCAGATATTCATGTGTCAAGTTGCCTGTAGGAGACCAGTCCTGTTTCCAGCGGTGACACTGTTTTCAGTTTACTTTGGTTTAGCATGTCATGTTACGCTGCTGCTCTCATATCAGCTCTACTGGCTGTATTTCTATCTTTAGTGCAGAAATGTTGCTCCTGAATGCTGCCCGGCTGCTCACACCAGTAGGTTCACGTTGGTGTCCGACCTCAGGGCCGGCCTGAACCTACTCTGTCTCTCTGTGTCACCCTCCCTGTAATTGCATATTGACTATGACGACCTATCAGTAATATTGATAAGTGTACTATGATCACATATTGGTAATCATACAGTGTAAGTGAAAGATTACCAATTGCTTTGCTATGATTGTTTGAATACTAATCAGTTTCCTGATGTTGACTTTACTTTTGTCTATAGGACCAAATACTTCTACACATTCTGTTCAGTCAGTGTTGTGGTGAGCTTATCTGAAAATTTTTGCTGATCTCATTTTTAGCCAGTCGGAGGATAGAAGTCTTTATACGTACATGCAGTCTGCAAGAGTCTCCGTCAGCTTAGTGGTTTTGACTGAGAGCTCATTACTTCTCTCCTGATTTCATTACTGAAAACATTCACCACATTGCACTGTGTTTCTAACCACAGAGGGCATATCTTCTTAGCTCATAAACAACAATTTTTGGAGGATTTTACGTAGGACGGAGCCCCCGTCGAGTCTTGTGAAGCTGGTAGTTTTGTTAGCTTACAGAAACGGGATGTCCAAAAGTGCCAAAATAGGGTTCAGACTCATGAGGATGTGGAAAGATATTGTCCTCAATAACTGTGATGAAGGGCAGCCATCTTGTGCCATTTTGCAGTACATGTATAATTATTAGAATATGCATTATATCTTATCTGTTCTCCGACAATACAATACCCTTGGAAAGTCATTTTCTTGTATAAAATGAATTGTCTGAGAAGACGTGTTTCATTGTGGGGCAGGTTGTATTATCCTTTTGTAACTGTGTAAAGATGCAGATTAGTAACAATGTGTCAAATCTTGTTCTTTGAGCTAGTATCAAAAAGGGAGGCGACAGCATGGTGACAGTGCAGATGTGTGTCTGTTAAAGATGTTCGGCGATAAAAACGATGATTCTGGTAGGAGTTAAAAAGCGACTGCTTATTGTGTAATGGTGACTGATCAATGGCGACATAATGAGAGATATGACAAAGTATATATATTGAGTTCTATATCAGAGAGATATTTGGATAGATTGTTCTGGATGAGAGAGATGCTTCTGTGGATTGTGTAATTGTCCTGTATGACTGGAAACTGATAATATACTCACTGGTGCCTACCAGACTCCCTCTGCTGTGTCTGCCTTGTTACTGCTGCTACACCCAAAATGGTACCACTTTAAAGAAAAAGCTCAACATGTTGGGACATGAGTTTGTTTGGTTTGAGCTCGATGAGAAGATTAATTTCACTCTCATATCTGGAAGCTGAGCTAATGCCATGAGACAACTAGCTTATTTTAGCTCAGCATAAAACTGGAGACGGACAAAAGAGCTAGTCCAGCTCCGTCCAAAGGTATTAAGAAAATCCACCTACCAGCACTTCGAAAGGACGCTAATTAGCGCAGTGTCGTATTTGTTTAATTTGTTCAAAAAACCGAAGCAACAAAAAGTTTGAGTTTCATGTGAGGTTGTATTTGCTGGACTATTTCTTAGCTAGACTAGCTGCTTCTCTCTGCTGTCAGCCTTGATGCTAAGATAAGCTAACCGTCTCCTGGCTGTAGCCTCATATTTAATAAGCAGACATGAGAGTGCAAGAAAGCCAATACATGTATTTTCTAAAATGTATAAGCGGTATATAGGCACTTAATAAGAAGCTTAAAAGACACTATGATGCAGCTGTAAGCAGATATCAGGACGCTTTTAAGTGTTTGCAAATGAGTTCGTCAGCAGTTTAAAAGTCTCCTGTGAAGCATCCATAACTGGTGTGTCAGCCGTTGACTGTCTTTTCTGTAACCAGCTGGTGTCCACTGCAGCACTCTATTGGACATTAAAACGTTTTGCTAAGTTAAAGTTAAATAATATATTTTGTGCAAAACGGTCCCTGAGCGTGACATGAAATCCATGCATTACCTTTAAATCATTCTGTTTCAATTGGTAACACAAAAACCTCCTAATTACTGCTGATTGATAGTAAGTCAGGAAGTTGTTGTATGTGAATTATGATCTTGGAAAACATTGATATGTTTTATGTTAGATATGATTACTGTATTTTATATTGTATTAATGATTATATGTCATTTATGGATGCTTCACAGGACTTAAACATGTTGTTAAATACATTAATTAAAGCACTTTTACACCGAAGCTCCTATATCTGCTTACAGAGAACTACGTTATGGTGCGTTATCAACCATTTATTAATTACGCACTGCGTATAAAAAGCTGCAAAAGGGGGTTAAAATAAAATCTCATCAACAAAACAAACACACTGCAGAAATCAAATATTCAGTGTCCTGCCTCGCCTGCCTCGTACACAAACATGAGCTGAGTTAGTGGAGAATTCATGGACCAGAGGTAGAGGGGGCAAAGTTTGCAGCCCCTCCTCATTTCAGCTGGAAGCCCTGTGATGAGACAAAAGGAGGAGGTAGGAAACTAAACGCTTTGTGTGTGTGTGTGCGATACATGTGTCTTGCCTGGGGCTCACTGCTTCACTTCCCTGTGTGAAATCCTTTCCGGTTGTGGTTTGGTCTCCAGCTGGTCTGTTTTTATCGATCCTTCTGTACTGGAACATTTCCTCTCTCTGGCTTTGGAAGTTTGTCTTGGATCTTCCTGCATCTGTGCTGTTGAAATGTTTCGGTGGGTCTGTTTCATCCTTTGACTGTGTTTCTTGGGTTTGTCGGCAGGATGTGTTTGTTTCTTGTCGACTTGCCCCCCCCCCCAGTCCTGTATGGAATCAGTGGTGTGTTTTGCTGAGTCTATATTGCTTGTGATGTGACCATTTACAGATGATCAGAGGTGTGGACTAGACCGTGCTTAGACTTGACAAAATCAAAAAACACTGCAACTCAACACCAATGACTCATGACGGCTCTTAGACTGGAAAAGTGGGTGCAAGAATTTTGGTTTAAAACATTCAAATATGAACAACACCTCTGAGTGTTTGTCAAAGACATATATTGTGCTACAGAGACATCTGACAGATCTTTGTCTACATGGCTAGCTGTGGCCCAGCTTGTCTTGTAATACTGTTTTTTACCTCAAGAGGCAATAGTGAGACTGTAAAGCCCTCATAGGTCCAGATGGGAGATGTATGAGTGGTGAGTTTGCTACATTTCACAAGCTCTCTTAACTTTTTCTTAGCCTGATAAATAAGCAAAATAAACTCAAAACATATACAACTGTATACCGTCTGAATAAAAGTTTACTGAACAAAGACAAGCAGAATTGCCAAGTTAACTAATCATGTAACACTCTTCATTCAGACTTGACAGAAATAAAACAAGATTCACCAAAACCGTCACCAGACACCAATGCTGGTTTGGTCAAAATAAACCTTTAATTGACAAAGTTAGATGCTGCTTCTAATGCTGGACCTGTTTTGGACTCTAAGCTCAACATTGAGACTTGTTGGTCTTGACTTTAGATTGAGTGTCTAATTCATAGACTTCCTTGTGACCTATAAAACGACTTTGTCCCACCTCTGCAGATTATTAAAATGTGTCTTTCCATGTGCTGAAACAATGAACCTCCCTAGCGTCTTTCTCAACCCTTCATCTTTGTGCTTCTATTGTTGTCAAGCTTCTTCTCTCCAAACTGCCTCTTTAACGCTGTACAAACTCACTCGAACTGTATTTTTCTAACATGTTCTCTCTCCTCCTGTTCTCTCTGTGGCAGAAATCTCGCCGTGATGTTGGAAACTTCGACAAGGAGTTCACCAAGATGGTGGTGGAGCTGACGCCCACAGACAAGCTCTTCATCATGAATCTGGACCAGAACGAATTTCAAGGCTTTTCCTACACCAACCCCGAGTTCATCATACAAGTCTGAGTAGTTCCTGTTGGTTAGACGCAGCCCGGACAAGACTTTACTCCACCCCTTACAGCCCAGTTACGTTTATCGAAGTCTCATCCATCTCATTGCACCAATAGACTCAAACCACTGAAGCTAAAGCCACAGCATCTCATTCAGACTAAACCCACACCAGCATCTAAACTGGACAACAAGCATTAACCGCCACCCTTATTACATACTCACACCTACAAACACACAAGCAGCAGAATACAAAGTACAAACTGCAAATGGCTTTAGCTGCTGGTTGATTCCCAGCGGTGCTGAGTTTGACCAGTCACCACAGACCAGTAATAGGCCAGTTTCCAGTAAACTCCAGGCGTGTGTAGTATTCACAGTACAGTGTGGTAAAGCTGGTCAACGCAAAGGCCAGCGATCAAGAGTTGTAGTGAATGTGTAACTGTATGTGTGCGCTCTATCGATCGGCAGCAGTGTGTTTGTTTACTGGATTTCCTTCTCTTTGACCTGTAAAAGTTGCGTCATGAACATTCCATGATCAATATATCATGTATGTGCTCGCACACACACACACACACACACACACACACACACACACACAAACATGTACTTCTATCTTTGTGAGGACCGTCATTGATATATGCATTCCCCGGCCCCTTACCCGAACCTTAACTTAATTCTAACCTAACCCTTAAAACAAAGTCTTAACCTTCAACAAGCCCTTTGAAGATCGTTTTAAAAGTGAAGGACCAGCCAAAATGTCCTCACTCGCACTCATGGTCCTCACTATGTAGCAAGTACAAATACACACACACACATCTGTGCAGACTGCGGTTTGAAGGGAAGGAAGATTTTGAATGATTAAGTCCTAATTTATAACCTCATGTCTAAGTTAGTCCTGAACTTAGTCTTAAGCACGTCTCGTCTTCCAAATTGATGCAAAAAAAAAAACAAAGAAAAAGAAAAAAAAGAGAAATCCCCAAAATGCCTGTTTGGCAGTGATATTTAAAAATGTCTCTGTCGTTTTTCCTCTTGCTTAGTCTCTCTCTTTTCTCTATGGCACTGTGTATGCAGTGGGTTAGTGCTGTGTAGGCCTATACAGTCTTTGTGGTGCAGCTCCTCTATGCATGCCATATTTGTTGGTACAGTAGTTCCTTAAGGTTTGCTTCTGACACCTCGGAGGAGAAAAACCTCCGTGTGTCGAACTTATCGATGCAAGTGAGTTCTGAAATACCCATGCTCAAATCAAGTTTTCGTTTCCACTCCGAATGCTGTGTCTCTAATTGTGTCAAAATGTGCGTGGCTAAAGAGTTTGCTTCACAAAACACGGAGCAAAGACTGCTTTGCCGTCCTTCACAAGAAAATATGAGATTCTGTGAAATGAACATATAAAGTAGATGTAATAATTCTGTATGACTTGTGTTTCGGTGTATGTGTAAATAGGAATGAGCTAGAAGTGGTTTTCATGTTAACCTACACTGTTCCTCACAGCGCCATCTCCGCCTCTCTCTGCACTTTATCCCCGCCGGCCCTCTCAGCTGTCGCTTTTTACTTTATTTTCCCATTTTTAGCTCTCCCCTTCTCCTCTTCCTCCTCCTCTTCTCCTTTCCTTAAATCTTCATTTGATTTCTGTTCTTTCTTGCTTCCTTCTCCAGCCCTCCCCTGTCTGCAGCCAACACTCACAGTACATTTGAAAGGGAAGGGACTGGGAAATGAGATCAGTGAGGGGAGAGGGAGAGGGGACAATAAAGTGTTTACTATGCAAAATGCAGGAGGAGGAGAAGACGAGGATGAGGAGAAGAGGGCAACTTTTTTAAAGCAACCTGAAGACATTGTGTAACAAAAACAGTATACGTGTGTTGCATGCGCTGTCTTTACCTGCGCGTGAGAGACACTTACAGTATGATACCTTCATTAAAGTGAATTATCATAATACCATTTCAGTAACTCTGGCTCTTGTGTTTCACTGGGTTGTACATTACAGATCGGAGGTGTCATAGTTTTGCATTTTTCATTAGTTTTGTCTTTAATTTTTGTTTTCAGTTTCGGATAGTTTCCAGGGTAGGTTTGCTCATTTCAGATTAGTTTTTATTGTTTAAAAATGTTTAGTTAATTTGAGTTTTTATTAGCGTCAGCATTAGTTTTAGGTTTTTTCTAATACTACAGGGGGTGTTACAATACAAACACAGCATTTTGTGAAGACACCAATGCATATTTTTTTTTTGTCCATTGACTGTTTGGTCAAATGTTTCCGCTCTACTTGTGAGGTTTATTGTACTCTTTCATAGGTCTTAATCTGTGGTTGAGTTTTAGATCTATGTTTTATATAAAAGTATCAAGAAAAGTCAAGTTTAAACACAAATGAATGAAAAGGGGTCAGAACAGCGATAACATCTAGTGTAGCTCAGATATATCGGACATAACTGCTGGCTTTGAACGGAGAAAACAAAAGCTGACAATGGAAGTAGAAACCTGATCAAATTTAATTGATTGGAAAGATGGAAATATGTTAATATTTCAGAAATATAATTCTGCATTTGTTTTATTTTTTAAATATTGGGATTTTCTTTTTAATGACTTTGGCCTCTTCACTCATGCCACACACTTTATATTCAAGACATAAATATTGATATTCTCATTTATTCTGTTATTTGTTCGTCTGAAGGTGCATGTATGCTCCTGGGACAGCTTCCCCCCAATCTGCTGCTGGACAGAATCCTGATGAGTATATTAATATGAAGGACATGTAATAAATTAAAAGCTATGATTTCAGCCAAAAGTAATGTCCTCAGAAATCAGTATTTCTGGATGTACCTTCTTTAAAGTATTCAAAATGTTAGAAAAAAAAAATCTAATATGTTATCAACCTCATTCACATGTATGGAGGAGCAAAAATATTAGAAACACCTGAAAAGGTGATGCCACAAAGTATTAGGAGAATAGGGTTTTACATCAGAACAAGATAAACTCCTCGGATATTTGTTTATTTTCCTCCTGATGTTCTTCAGCTTGTCTAAAATTGTGAAAATGTGTAAATTTGGGATGCAAGACAACATAATTATGAGTACTTAATGAGTACTTTTACTTCGGATACACTATACTAGTGTTTTTTATGTGATTTTGCATCTTTTGCTTCGGTAAATGTTTTGAGTTCTTTGTCCACCACCGGCTGGGTTTGGTTAGACTAATATAGAGGTGTTTCAGTTTGATTAATTCGTCTTAAGCCCACTAAACTTTGTCCTCATTCTGTCCAGCTTCCAAAATCCAGATGGGAGAAGCTCTGGGTTGATCAAAATGTTAAAATGTGATTTACAAGTGATTTGCTGATTTTTCTTTTGCCCAGGATTTTGCCTATAAGGGCATTCGAGCTTCACTTGACTGCCCTCTTGGTGGGGGTTGTCCTTGTACTCCCGTCACCAGTAGGGGCTGTAAAAATTTTCATTTTCTGTAAAAAACAAAATAAAAACTTAGTTTAGCTATTTTCATTTGCAGATAATGCTCCTAAAAAAACAATGCAGTGAAAAACTTTTCATTGTGAAAAGAAATAAAACATTAAACATACATGCGTACATAGAATTTAAAGGCTCACCACAGACACTGGGAATGGTAACTTGACTTTTTTGGTACAATTTAAAGTAACATAATAGCAATATTTATCAAAAAGTACAAGATCTCTATCTATTTGAATTCCTATGTGATTGTTGGCTTAGTGCATTATATTTTTTATACCCTAGCATTATAATGGAAATCGTGATAGTTTAATCAGAATTAAACTCCTGATAACAAACCTCCGCCCTCGAGTTCACTGCTGTGCTGCTGTCCATGGTGCTGATCCGGCGGACAGCACTGACAACTGATCCAGGTTACAGGTTTCCCTGATTATATATGCTCAGTGACAGGAACACACACACACACTGGAAGGCGGGATCATCCTGCAGTCAGCACCGTACAGAGTTGAGCTTCAACAAACTGGAAAGGCTCCATAATAGCGCTGCTGTTGCTTTTTCCTCCCAACAACTTTTTTGTTTTATCCAAGTTTTTTTTTCCACGGTCGCCCCTCTGTTTGTTCTTTGTTTCTGTTTCCTCAGTTGTATTGCTGAGTAAACAGCATCCTCTTCTGCACCCTCGACATGGAAACATCCTAACTCAGAGAACCAGATCTGATGCACAGAGGAGAATGACCCGTCCCGAACCCTGCACACTCATCCAGCTCCGCAGCGCAGGTGGCAGAAGATGTGCGCAAAAAGTGAGTTTCCCTCAGCCGGTTGGATCCACACAGAGATAAAACACCGGGAGAAAGTTTGTAAGAGTCTCTAAACCCCGCTGGTCTCCGTCCACTGGAGGAGGAGGAAGAGGCTGGGCCGACATGAGGCTGTGTAACCGGGGTGTGATGATGCTGCTGACCACCGCGGGGGCTTTCTGCGCCTTCAGCCTCATGACGATCGCCGTGGGCACGGACTATTGGCTGTACTCCCGCGGGATGTGCCGCTCCAAGAACCTGAACGACAACGAGACCGTCCGCAAGAACGAGGAGGTCCTGACCCACTCGGGCCTGTGGAGGACCTGCTGCACCGAGGGTAGGACATTAACTGTCTGTCTGTACTGTCGCTGCTGACTTACCAAGTTCACTAGTACGCTGGTTCTGCAGCTGGCAGGGGTGTTAAAAATCATGGCAAAACCCTAAAATATGAAAGAGTTGTTATTAGAAACATCAAAGATGAAACTACATCAAAGAGCAAAATCAGTGGGCTTTAGCAGGCTGCTTGATGATAAGCAGCAAATAGACCATCAGTTCCTATAGCTACAGTAGACCCATTACTTCCACATGAGAGACAGTGTCCACCAGGTCTCTATATTGAGTGATAAATGCTATATAGACAGAAACTTAATGCACACTGTGACATTAACAGCTTCTCATCATTGTTTTGCATCATGGGAGAACATTTTCTGTGTTTCTATCGTCACAGCCACGTTCAGGATGGCGCAGAATTGACTGTAGGACAAACAATAGTATTGATAAATGTTATTTATAGCACTTAGAAGTGGAGGAAGTATTCAAATCCTTTACTTAAGTGAAAATAGCAATGCCTCAATGTAGAAATACTCCATTACAAGTCCTGCATTGAAAGTATTACTTAAGCACAAGTACGCAAATATGGGGAAAATATACTTAAAGTTTCAAAAACAATAAAATTACTACTTCATGTAGAACCATTTTCTAACCATTTTATATGCTGTTGAGTTGTTTAATCAATAACAATTACTCATATTTTGCAGGCTTTGTAATATGTTTTTCTTAATGTGATTTTCTTTGAAACAAACAAAAGTTCATAAGAAACTTGTCCTGACTGTAAAAGCAGGCGAGTCAAATGTGTTTATTTAGTAGCTGCCATAGCTGGAGTTACAAAGGGCTTCAGGGCTACATGTCTTATACATTATGATAAAATAACATGTTTTTAGGAGACGTTCAAACATAGAATTAAAACAAAACACAGACAAAACAAAGATAAACATCAGCACAATTCTATACACGTTGGTTTTTAAAAGCTTTCCAAAATCAGTGACACTGTCTCATCTGATCTGATGCTGAAAGGGAGTTTTCTTGCAATATTTGAGCTAAAACAGACCCTAATTAGCTTTTCTTAGCATTTTGAGCCAAAAGCGATCATTTAATAGGACATTCTGGACTTAAATGGATTTATGTTTTGATTTAGATTGATGGCAAAATTCATGAAGAAGCATCTTGGGGAGGGAGATGAGTTTTAAGTCATTTGATGGACGGAAATGACTTTTTCAATTATTCATTGCTCTTTAATAACCCCCCACTCTCTCTCACCTGATATCCTCAGTTTGTTTTGCTGATTTTCTGAATGAAATGAAAATGAAAATGCTCGCAGCTCTTATTTCTCCCTCATACTCTTCAATTTCATCCCTCTCAGCACCTCCCTCTGCTGCCGCCCCACTATCTCTAAGCTCCATAATGGTTTAATGGAGAGGCAACAAAGCATGCAGAGGACATCAATGCTTCAACAAACCTGTGTTAGTGTGTGTGAGTGTGTGTGAGTGTGTGTGACAGACAGGCAGGCAGACAGGCGCTGGAAGCTGTCTGTATGTGCAATAAATAAATATTGGGTTTAATAAGAAGAAACTGTTTTTTTTATCAGCACAAAACAACAACAATAAATAGCAACATGACAGGCATAGCAAAGAGACAGAATACAGATATATGAGGACAGACAGAGGACAGCAGGTTGCTGCACAGTTGTGTGCACTTATTAAAGAAACTGCACTACAGACAGGCATTTGTAATAAGACACAGTGTCTTCCACAGTCGAGGTCCTGTAGAGCTCGCTTATTTTCATAAGCTACAACAAACTGTCCTCCAAAGTAACAGCTTTAAATAAAGACTAATGGCACAAAGCTGGCGGACAAATATGCTGCATAATGAAAGTGTTCAGAAAACATAGTTCCTGGTTGGAGGAGGAGAAAGGAGCAAAACAACTTAAATCCTCGTCCCTGTCTGCGCCCTGACAGTAATTTGAATAAATGCTTCCCCCCTCGTGTGCTTCCCTCTCCGACCTGTTCACCGAGGCCGAGCTGCAGTGCGCTGAATGAGTTTTGTTTTGGTAACCATGGCGACCTGAGTCACATCATCAATACCGGTCAATCGGTGCAGCGCATAGGGACACATTTATCAATATATCCCCGCGTGTGCACATGTTGAGAGGCGCTGCTGGGCCAAAGGTTACTGAAAGCAGGGAGCATGTGTTCAGCTCGTGTTTGCATCTCCGCACGATCAAAGTCTGTTTTCACAGGTGACGGTAGCGATGGCCTCTGTGTGAGCGTTTGTGTTTCATGGTTTGGATTCTTGCCAGCATATACCAGGAGATATTTCCCGTGCTAGTTAACTTCAGAATAACACTCTTCACATTTGCATAGCTCCATGACAAACAGCGGGAAAAGGCTTTGCAGTAATAACAGCCAGCACAGAAATCAGATGAGGAGCCGTCAAATGCAGAAGAGTGAGAAACCCTAATATGCTGAATAGATGCACAAATACAGGCACTCAGTGGCATGAGGAACAAAGAAACTCCTGGAATGGCAGCTCCTCTGGATTGCACTGGGTTTCACGATTGGCTTCAGCATTATTAGATTTTCTCACTTCCTTACATTTGACGTCCCCCCTCCTGCCAGTTTCCTGTGAAGGCTATTATCACTTTTGTGGAGACATAAAGATGATGTAAGATAAGATAGAAAAAGATAAGGTAAGCCTTTATTAATCCCACAGCAGGGAAATATGCAGTGTTAAAGCAGCAAAGGGGATAGTTTAACAGCAAGAAGCATCGCTATGATAGAAAAGTAAACATAATTAATAAGTAAAACATTATTGAATTTAACATTATTGCACACTGGGAATATTGATATTTAACTCAGTTTAATGAGTGAATTTGTCAGTTTTAATGTATGTGGTCTGATGAGAGTGAAAAAAGTTATGTTTATTTAAGAATTTTTCTCAAATCTTTGCTTTTTTTGTGAAATACTGGATACTTTGACTGCTTCAGAGGCATCAGAGTTCAGACAGACAAACATTATTTCTGACTCTTCTCTGGGCTTTAGTCTGATGTCTTGACAGATCTAATATCCAAAGCACATTTTCCAAAAATCAGTTCTATTAAGCTTGGAGCTGAATTGCATAAAAGCAGGCAATAAAATCAATGCATTGCAGCCCATTAGATAGTAAGCAACACATTTAGCATTATGCAAGTCACTGTTAGAGAGAGTATGCAAAGTGTACTGGGTCAAAGACACTGTGACTTCTATGAATGCTACAGGATGTATGTCATGTAATAAAATGAGACAGAGCAGAGAGATGCAGAGCCGGCGTTGTTGTCAAATGGATGTACTCTGATGCGTTTCTTTGTTTCTCTCTTATTTTCCTGCAGGGACGTTTCGAGGCGTTTGCAAAGACATTGATCACTTTGCTGAAGATGCAGACTATGAGCAGGATGCTGCAGAGTATTTGCTACGTGGGTAACAAATGTGCACACATAACTGTGAGATCTAACAACCGGAATGAGGTCTCAGGGGTTCAAATGTTATATAAATGTGGCCCCGTTCCATTCTCCTGTCCTCAGGAGCAGTACGAGCCTCCAGCCTCTTCCCCATCCTCAGCGTGGGATTATTGTTTCTCGGAGGTGTGTGTGTCGCTGCCAGCGAGTTCTACAAGTCACGCTACAATGTCATCCTCTGTGCGGGTATACTCTTTGTCTCTGCAGGTCAGAAACACACACACGTTTGATGTGCATGCACCCGAACTCCAGTATATATCATCCATCTGACCCTTTGCATGCCTATAACCTCTTCCAGGTCTCAGTAACATCATTGGCATCATTGTGTACATATCAGCCAACTCAGGTGATCCCAGCCAGAGCGACAACAAGAAGAGCTACTCCTATGGCTGGTCTTTTTATTTTGGAGCTCTGTCCTTCGTGCTGGCTGAGATGGTGGGCGTCCTGGCAGTGCACGTGTTCATCGAAAAACACAGACAGCTGCGCACTAAAGGCCGGCCTTCCCTCATCAAGCCGCCCATCTCCCGCAGCTCATCCTACTACCGCAACCGTTACTACCAGAACCGCTGCCGCCGGTACAGTTACAGGAGCAACCACAGTGCAGGGGACTCCACTTCACACTCCTTTCGAGCGTCCTTGGTGCGAGACAGAGAGCCGTCCATCTCCGCTGAATCCAAAGTCATGGCAGGTTTGCCAACGCCAATGACGGTGGGCTCGGAGTTCATGCTCTACACCTTAGCCTCGCCTCTCAAGGACGGCAAGATCGACATGGCTGTGGATGATTTGACTGCTGCAGCTGCTCACAACAACACAGAGATGCTGCCTGGGAACTGTGCTGCCAGCAGAAGGACCACACCTGTCTGAGAGGGGAGGACCAGGAGGAGGGAGATGTACAGTGGCTAAACACAAGAGGAACTTCTGTGATAGTAAGAGGAAAACCTCTCACTTTCATGATGAAGAAAGAGGACAGACTCATCTCTCAATGAATATGTCAAAAAAAAAAATGTGAGAAAAAACACAATCACAGTTTCCTGGAGCCCAGTGTGATGTGTTCAAATTGCTCGTTTTGTCTCACCAGCAGTCCAAATCCTACAAATATTCAATTTACAGCCATATGAATTAAGCAAAACCTTCTATTTGGGAAGCTGGAATCAGAGAATGTTTGGCAAAAGATTATATTTCTGTCAGCTAATCTATTAAAATTTAACCGTTTCATGTCAAGACTGAAGCGATCTGTATCTCTGACAAGCCCTCAGAAAAAAAATTAACACGATTTTGAGCTCTAATATTTTGTGCTCTGTGTATGTCATTCTGTTATGCTATTACAGTAGCTATATCTGCAGTGTATCTGTAGTGTGTGTGAATGAGTGTGCATAGTAATAAGTGTGTGTGAGACAGACAGTCATGCGGAGAGAGTTTGTGAAAATAAGAAACTATCACATAGAAATACAAGACAGAAATATGCACATACATCTGTCAGTGACATAACTGACCATTTCCTGCTCCTGTCCTGCTTTTTGTGGGCCGAAGCTCAAAATCGAAACCCCATTAAATGCATTAGAACTCTGTCTGACTGTCTCTCACTGTGCCTGAGTGTGTGTTGCGTCAGCATGTGAGCATAAGTGTAACAAAAGGTTCTGCCCTCACAGTTATGTCACTGAGTCTTTGTTTACATCAAATAAAGCTTATAAATGAACACAAAGAGTGCTTTGGGGAGAAATAAGTGCGGTTCAAGGTGTGCTGTTGTTGCTTTTGTTCTGCACTGGGTACATCTCAAGCGCCTGTGTGTGCGAGAGAAAGTGAGAGAGAACATTCAAGTATCTGTCCTTGCATAAGTGGGGACAGAAGCAAATGTGCGGGTCAATTACGAACAACAACAAACAATTTATCAAAAATAATTGAACCCCATGTACTGAAAAATACTGTGGCCTTCGTGTGTGAGCATGAATGAGTGTTCTGTGTTAGAGACGATGATAACGCAGAATAAACAGCTTCACAGGCTGACAACAGCAGGCAGACTGAGAGAGCACATGCGACACGACATTTAAGGCGGCTGTGTTGAATACGCTCAACAGGAGGAACACTTAGTGAGTGGAAATTGTTGTCTGTTATATGATTTCAAATTCTTGCATTTTGGTTGTTGGTGTTATTGCAGTGATTCAAAACTCTGGCACTGGTGGGATTTGAACTCATGAAGTCCCTGAAGAGACTCGCACAAAGACAACTAGTTCCAGTGACTTAGTGTCTCATAATTGGGATTATCTGCACCGACTACACATACAGACATTGACAGCACCATCGCATATATACCAGTATGTCTTGTCATGACAAAACCCTGGCAGCGGTGGGATTCGAACCCACGCCCCCGAAGAGACTGGAGCCTTAATCCAGCGCCTTGGATCGCTCGGCCACACTACCTCAGAAATGCATAACATGACCCTTAAAAATATGTCTGGCTGCCATCATAGAGTCATAAAAAAATGATGAAAAGTTATGATGAAATTAAAAGAAATAATCACATGAGAAATTAAGTGACAACACCATCATATGTTCTATACGTACTCTGTATAAACCACTTCACAGCTTGACACACATGCTTGTACAGTTACACATTGATCTCCTGTTTCACAGAGTCTATTGTTTACAGGAGAAATATTTTCTAAGATGCATCTTCTCATATATTTGTGATTTCAAATCCCTGAAGTTTACCCATTTCCATTATTGCAGAAGTGACATTAAAACTCTGGCAGCGGTGGGATTCGAACCCACGCCCCCGAAGAGACTGGAGCCTTAATCCAGCGCCTTAGACCGCTCGGCCACGCTACCTCTGAAATGCAAAGCATGACAACATTTTCTGGTCTCTTTTACCCACCATGACCATTTGTCTTGCTAATGCGAACAAAACCAGTGAGCTGTGGTGGACCAGAGTACTTCAAATCTGGATGTCACAAACATTGGATGCTTCACACACATTTTCAGCCTGGCAAAACACAGGAGATCTACACAATCCCCACAGTTTGAAGGTGGGCGTCCAGGATGTAATACCAATTCAGTATTCAACCAAACATCAGGTCTCTGATCATTTCATATAGATGACAAGGCCATCACTCTATGTCCAGGGTATAAACCATTTTTAAGTTTAATGCACATTCTTGTGTTTTAAAATAATGACAGGACCATCAGAGACCTGATGTGCAGGGTATATACCACAGTATGATGCCAACTTTCATCCACTATTTCACAGAATGTTAACGGGGGAAACACTTTCTTAGATGCTGAGTATTATACAAGTGTGATTTCAGGTCTCTGTGAGTTGCTGATTTGTAGTACTTCAGACATATTTAGGACAAAATCCTGGCAGCGGTGGGATTCGAACCCACGCCCCCGAAGAGACTGGAGCCTTAATCCAGCGCCTTAGACCGCTCGGCCACGCTACCATATGAGCTAATACTATGAAACATTGTTGATTCGGGTGATGAAGAGAAACATTACACCAGGCATGTACTAAGTAAATCCTATATTGGAGGTGATGTGGGAAAAATATTTTCCCCTTTATTCGCCTTTTCACACGGATAACAACCCTGATACAAGTCACCGTGACACCGTGGAACCACCAAAGAAGACAAGTTAACAAAGATAGCTCACATCTACCTTGCTCAAAACCCTTGCTCCGCAGCAGGAAGGCTAGCATATTAAAATGTGCTGCTACAACAAGACATTTAGGATGAAAGTTGGCTAAGATAATCGTTGTAACAGCATGAATTGATTTGAGAAATAAATAATTTTTTCATGAAATGGTAGTGGACACTTGGCATGTGGTAAATGAGCACCTGCTGTTATCGAGGCCAATTTATGTGAACAAAAAGAAAAATGAAGAAACGTTAGGCAGACATCTTGAGTTCATATGTACTCTTTGGAATGAGCCTGGGTACATCCGGTTCCGTACGGCGCCATTTTGATGAAACAGCGAGGAGTAAAGCAGCTTGGATAACCGAAATGGATTTTATGGATTTAAATTGAAGATTAATCTGGATACATAACTATCAACTGTTGATTCTGGAAAATAACCGTGTATCGAAGAGGAATCTTTGCGTGTTTAACGCGTAACTGTTGGATTTTGTTAAATTATGCGACATCTTACATGGGCTACATTACTAGCATAGCACCGCTAACCACTAGCTAACGCTAGCTGTTAGCTTTTGTTAGGCAAGTGTTTTCATATTGTGTTGAGTGGCGAGGTAACGTTAGCTAATCTAATCTTGAGGTGTAGCATGTTAGCCTTGGCATTAGCTAACTAGCTAAGTTAACATTTGTACGGTAGATTATGATATAAGAATTCAGAGGTTTGACAGCGATAACACTTGTGGACTCGTTGCGGAAGCGAACACGCAGTTTTGTGGACTTTTTGTGGAGCTCAGTAGTTTTTGTCTTGACTTGAAAAATAAGAACTGTTCTAAAAGTCAAAATATTATCCACAAGGACTGATGCTCGGGAAACCCCAGGCCCGCTGCTAGCTACTCTCGCGGCTTGCAGTGTGGCGTACCGGGTTTTCCACCAAGGACAATTCACGACGGACTTCGCCTCATTTACACCCATGTGACAGATTAACAGTGTGTTGCATGGACTCTCTTGGATTTGGTGGCATCCTGTTGTGTTTTATCGGACTTTAAAGAACTGACGAGGCCCACTGCGCCGCTTAATGGCGCTCTGGCCTCAAACCTCAGTTATTTTTCTTTGGCAGTAACAAGGACTCTATCGCCATCTGCGAGCCGAATTCTTCTTTATTTTAGTCATTTCTTTGTCCACAGTGTTTCAGCGAATACAAAGAAAGTTTACCTATTAAAGTTACCAGATTTAGCCTCCTGTGTGCAGTGTTGACGCTGTTTTGTTTTGCTATCATACCAGGCCTGTGTTTTTTTCCCCCTTGTGCTTGATTGACTTAAGTGCTTAGACCTGTCAAAATGTCGTGTGTTCACTATAAGTTTTCTTCCAAACTGGACTACAATACAGTCACTTTCGATGGGCTGCATATCACCCTCAGCGAGTTGAAAAGGCAGATTATGGGCCGAGAGCGCCTCAAGGCCACAGACTGCGACCTGCAGATCACCAATGCGCAGACTCGAGAAGGTATGTGCTCAGCTGACGCATTACAAAGTGTTGGACAAACCTGTCAGCCATAATGTTTGAGAATAACAGCAGAGGATGGGCGGAAAGATTATTTCTGGTTGTTTCGTTGAAAAATATGTCAGGAAAGGGGGTCGGGCCAGGTGATCATTTTAGATATTTCATTGAAGTGTGAGTAAGTACACACATCCCATTTCAGGGACAAAAATAAGGCCTAGTTTCATGACAGTCATAAATCTGACAGTTGTCTTCTTGATTAATTATGTGGTCTACAATATATCATAATATAGTCCAAGAGCCCAAGATGGCGTCTTCAGATTGTTCTGTTTGTCAAATACAAAGCATTTCCTGAGCCAGGTTTCTTATAAAATGACTTTATGTTTTAGATTGAATAGTACCAATTACCATGCAGTCTGATTTTATGTGTATGTACCCAATCTAACAGGTGATTTACAAAAACATGGAAATATTTAAGATGCAGAATTGATACTGTCTGATGGTTACTATTTTTCACAGCTTATCTTGAAATTTTGAAACCGTACAAGCCGTAGTAAATTCACCCATAACCCTTTATTTAACAAAAGAATCATGCTTCTAATGTGGTGAAAACTGTTGCTTTGGCAGTTTGTGTTGAGACACTGCCACTGTACACATTTAATTTGCTTTGTCCACAAGTTCTGTTTTTTTGATCCAACTTTCACAACTATGATGTGTTCTTGCAGTCAGGTTTTGGTAATATTGTGGAGGTGTCATCGTGTTCTGTGTTTTCTAATTCTTTGTCTCGTGTTTTGCAGAATACACGGATGATGAAGCCCATATCCCAAAACATTCGTCTGTGATCGTCCGCCGCACTCCAATTGGAGGAGTAAAACCTGCTGGCAGGACGTTCATTGTGTATGTATACTTAAAATATAAAATTGCCAGGCTACTTGAATCATGATTGAACAGTAGGGTTGGTTAATGGTTTCTATTTTCATATCGACCAATCACGCCTGCATTTCTTAAAACATTTGTCCATATGAAAACCAAAAAAACACAGTTGAGGAGCTGTCAAGAGCACCCCAAACCAACAGCTGGTGATATAACCCTAACACCAAAGCCATGCTAGCCAATTAGAAACCTGAAAAAATAAAATCTATTTTCAGTTGGGTACAAGAGGTCTGGCCCCTGCATTACAAAGTCTACTAAGGCAAAGGCACGACTCACCTTTGCCATGGTAGGATTTGTAATTTCATGACCAAGGCTCATCCAAAACCAGCAATATTGGCGGCAGGGTCCGTTTCGTTGGAATGTTCCAAAAAAAAACATCTTACATTTGGTAATATTGTGGGTTTTACCCAGATGCCAAAGGTGAGCCTCAGGATATTCACACAGCCTATCTGCAATCAGTGTAAAAGTGAAGGACGTGCAGACCGCTAAGTTATTTGTTCTCGGTGCAAAAATATCTCAGCATCATGTCAGCATCACAACCTGAATCACACCCACAATGCCAATTACTCTTATGTAGCACAGGGAACAGTTTTGGTGAGCAGGCATATGGAGAACGGAGATGCAGGGAGTCAGGTCCATGGAAAAGAGATGGCAAGCTGGTTTGTAATTAAAGGATTTAAAACGCAGTCGTCACTTGTGCTAATTAACTGGTCTCAGTGAACGGACGTGCTGCTTCACTAGAATCTCTAAATGCACAGTAGGTGCAAATTCTCGAAATTACTTTGATAAAGTCTTGGTTCTCGTAGTAAATAGCGAATAAAAAATTGCCTTGTCAGAGTAGGAAAAAAAGCTATTAATCATCGATATCCAATACGATTGCCAATCGGCACAAACCTGTTGAGCAAAACACTTGCTAATAGTTCAAAACCATGAACAGGTTTACACTGGATTTCCTGTGGTTACAGTGTAACGCAGGTCTCTCTTAACCCAGTTACAGTTTAAATCTTGATCCCGTAGCGGATCACAATTTAGCTGATGGGTTATGTCAGCAACTGATGTTCTCTTGCTGTCCTGTGTTTGTTTCTGCAGAGATCGTTCTGACACAGCTGTGGTGGGATCTTCTAGACCCGTATGTAAAACAAACCCAAAATCAACACACTCTCCTCCTCCTCTCACCTCTCTCCCTCTCCCCCTCTTTCTGGCTTAAGTCACCTTTCTTGAACATTCTGTCAACAACAGTTAAGTTGTGTGTATCTTCTGTTCACTGTGTGTTGGCTACATTTGTGTTGAGATCTCAACCTCTATATGTTATCTGATGTCTTTCTGCGAGAATTTCCTCGAGTTACCTCAGTTAAAATAGTTTGTTGTTTCTCTCTAAAAAACCCTGGGTTTCTGTTTTGAACTTAAAAAAATTAAAGTCTGAAATTGTGGCTGAGTGAGATGAGGTTGAGATGAGAAACAACAGACAAGCCACCATTGTTTTTGAATGCTCCGAACAGACAAATTGTTTAACTGTTGCCACTATAATTGATTGAGAAACCATTTAAACTGTTAATGACTGTATTTCATAATGAAATGGTTTTGTAGCCTGCTTCATGCCAGGAAATGTGTTTTTAAGGGGTTTGTAAAAGGAAAATATGGTATTTTTGTATTATAATTCATTGTCATTTTATTTTCTGTGAAAATATTTTATTTATTATGTGGTTTAAGATCCCAATGAGGTAAAGTGTGGCTGGGATTTATTGTAATTCACTTTGATTACAATTACAAGACCAACGTTGTGAGTGGACGAGACTTGCCAGTGATTTTTCTTTTGAAAGCTTACCCTGCTAAACTTCAGTATACTTCAATCTGTTGTTCAGTAACATTTGCCAATGTCAATTGTTCTGTCATGTACAATTTCACCATGAAGATGTTCTATTCTGCATTGAGTATGGACTGCACATAACCCTTAAACATTAAAAGCTCACAGGTTTCATTCTAGTGAGTTAAATACTTTGAATTAATCCACATTCCCAAGTGTTTGTTTTACAAAGACTCAGGTACTAGTTCAAAGTGTTTTGTTACAACTGTGGTTTGGGGGACCAGTAAGAAGCTAGTTTTGATAAGTGAGATGTTGTGACTTGGCCACTGACGCATAATGTTGTGACATGATCACAAAGTACAATGACACTTTATCAGTTAAGTAAGTATCTTGTCAATCTCTGGTGGCCTTCCATGGTTGCTGCAGTGAGAAGTATACTGGTGTAGTGTGTCCTGTAAGCTGTAAGCTGCAGAACCTGTCAATAAAGTTGTTTAGTGGTTCAGTGTCAGAACCGCTTGTACCAGATCCCTGTGTGTTCCCTCCACAGCTTTCTGCAATACCCTGCGTGTCCTCCAAGCCCTGTATATCATGCAGGACAACCCACCCTGCCTGTTTGTTTCTTTACTTAAACAAAAGAAATTAGGCAGAGCGTCATTTCTGTTTGCTGTGGTAAAATCTGACTTTTTTTTTGTCCGTGCAGGAGACTTAATTCTCGTGGGTCATTGACTCCTGACCTGCGTTGCAGAGACATCCCTCCACTTGCTTTCACCCACTCTGTAGCGGTGTAGGGGCTGTTTAAGGGAACGATTTGAAGGAACACTTGACAGCTCATGTTGGTTTCGTTTGTCCTTCGTGGGGCATTTTTTTAATGAAACAGCTCTACATTTGTGTCTTATCGGCCCCACAAATTTGACACTTCAGAGTATTCGCTTGTCATCGAGGCAGCTTGGCACATGCCTTGCTAGCTCATTAGCTTACAGAAAGCAGTCTTGAGCTGGTTTTGATTTTGACAAGCCGATGCAAAAACTTAAATCGCTGTGGCCTGATGAAGATGAACTGCATGCTGAAATTAAATGTCAAGTATTCCTTTGAGAAATCGCTCTCTGTCTATTATAGCAGGAGAAGCTTTAGGGTCTCTACAGAGGGATGTGCCAGCAGTGTACATTTTGAATGTGCTGATGAAGGCCAAATAGCCAGGAACCGCTTAAGCAAATGCTCTTGGACATTACCATAGTCAGAAGTTAGACTCAGAATATCAGCAGGTCTTGTACATGAAAGAGTAGTTGGAGTAAAACATCGCTTTACTTGTTAAATTTTATGCGGTTTAGTAGTGTTGCAGTTCTCAAGGGCTTTCTTATAGTGACAATCCAAAATGTCATTTCATTTCAGTAATTTACATTCTTCAGCATATGTTTGCAACAGTTAATCTTTTAGAAACTTTGTGTTTTGGATATGAGCTGTAGTACTTTTCTAACGCGTGCAGCGTCTGTTGTTTTTACCAGCCTACTTTAAATGAAACCGCACCTGTTTCCAAATGACATGGAGACCACGCTCACATGGGTCCTGCAGGATGGGACCGCTACAGTAACTGGGAAAATAGTGATTATGGGGCTCTGAATTTGATTGATTTGCTGCTTATCAGACCACAAATGAGACAAGACTTACCTAGCTAGCATGCTGTTTCCTAACTGTATGATCAGTGGCTGTCAGGTGTTGAGGAAACGTTAATTCTGAAGGGCTATCAGTTAACTGTTTGGCTCAAACATATCTAGACTCTTATGTGTAGCTCAGAAATGGGGCTGCAACAAACAATTGTTTTCATTATTGATCAATCTTCTCATTTTCTCAGTTAATCCTTTAGTCTTTAAACTGATCATCAAATCTCCCGGAGCACAAATTGTTGTCTTCAAATTGCTTCTTCCAACCGCCACTCAAAGACTCCATTTACAGTCAAATGACAAAAAATAGCACTTGCAATTAATTTTCCTTTGATTGACAAAATTGATTAACCGACTAATTGTTGCAGCTCTGCATTAAAATAGTATCAGTTTGGGGCACAGACTTAGCTCACTTACATATTATTTCCTAACTGAAATGCAGTTGGTTCAAAGGCCTTCAGTAATGTTAGCTCATTGGCATGATTGCAACTTGGAGGGATGTAATGAGAAGAACGCAGCCTTTGAGGCTTTCGTTGTACGCAAGTGGATGTGATTTCATCTGAAGTAGATTGGAAAAAACTGGATGCTGCCTAGAAAGGATAGACGATACCTTTAGCCTGTATGAAGTTCTCGTAAAGTAGAGCTACTGAAAGGACATAAAACTGTTAGTCCTTACTTTAAAAAGTCACCTCATTTGTAGATTACATTGCTGTTTGGTTGATTCCTCGATTTATTCTCCAGACACAACCCCGTGTGAAGCTCTCACTCTGTTAACTGCTAAGATTTTTCTTCAGGGATTATGACACAATGCTATCAGCAGAGGGATGAACATCAGGCACTAGACTAGTAAAGCGTGTCCTGATCGAACGCTCACTCGTGTACCTGCATGGTTTCATGCACGTTGAGTACTCAACAGAGGCTTTCATTTTGGTGCAAAGGCTGAGATGGGACTGGGCACGGATGTGGTGGGGAACTATCTGGGCTCTTATCATCCGCTGTTTGTCTGTTACATATTATGTTAACACCTTTAATATCTGTACTCTGGTTCTCCTGCAGACTGATTCTTCTCCTTCTTTGTCACTTGCCCAACTGGCCAAGGTACTGTGTCCGTACAAGCTGGCTGTACTTCCAGAAAATATTTCTTAAGCTGAGTAGATGTGTCCTTTTCCTTGTGTGGTTGACTTCCTCCTTTTCTCTTTTTGCCTCCTCTCTCCGTTATGCGCTTCAGACGGCCAACCTGGTTGACGCAAATGCATCAGAGGAGGACAAGATTAAAGCCATGATGTCTCAGTCCAATCACGAATATGACCCGATACAGTTAGTACACACAGAATTCTCTCTTTTACGTGATTTAAGCCAGAGTTTTGCTTTAAGCTTATGGATCAGTGTATTAAACAACATTCACCAGCTGTACTTAAAAAATGAATTGCTCTCGTCTCTGTAGCTACTCCAAGAAGGCAGTTGGACCTCCCCCTGCTCACTATACCTGCTATCGTTGTGGAAAGGCTGGTCACTACATCCGACAGTGCCCCATGCTGATGGTAATTATCGTCTCTCATTTGATTTAAATAGTCTGGGCGGTTAATTTTTACCACGTTGAGGTGTAACTTCTGAGAAATAAATAATGTTTGCTTTTTGGGTGATTGTTCTTCGTAGGTCCAGGACAAGAGCGTGGAGGGTCCCAAGCCAGTAAGGATTAGTAAGGGCATTCCTCAGAGCTTCATGGTGAAAGCAGAGCCAGGCACCAAGGGAGCCATGTTAACCAGCACTGGAGAATACGCTATACCTGCCATAGATGCGTACGTGTCAACCAAGGGCACCAAACACACACTGTGTCGTTACTTGTGTAGCACATTAGTTAGTGTCATATTTGTCCCTGTCATGTCCTGTTTCTGTGTCCACAAACACACGGGCTTATGGCTTTTTTTTTTTTTTTTTTGATAATAACATCGTCCTCAAGGTTAAAAAACAAATCTGTGTTGATCCAGGGAGGCGTACGCGCAAGGAAAGAAGGAGCGCCCGCCGTTTGTTCCACACGACCAGTCGTCATCTGAGGACGATTCAGATCCCATCCCAGATGAACTCTTGTGTCCCATCTGCAACGACCTGATGACTGATGCAGTGGTTATACCCTGCTGTGGAAACAGTTACTGCGATGATTGTGAGTTCGTAATGTGCATTAGTGATGAAAATCTCAATTGTCACAGGTTTTTAAAAATCCAATGGAAAAGTAGAAGTAAAAACTAGTCTTTGCACAAAACTGGCTCAGACAGTAGTACTGTCTGTGTTTTGGTCCCACCACATATTTGTCAGAAATGTTCATTTTGCACAAATGTTGACAGTCATTGAGGGACAAATCCACTGTGGAAATGGCAGAAAGGCCCATTTATCTGACAGTGGCTTCTGCAGAGTGCTGCAGCCCCAGGACATGCTGCATTTTGAGTAGCTGATAAATTTCTCATTTCTGATGTTTGGAAATTGTCTTGCTGTTATGTTCCACAGTGTATTGGAATGATTTCATGCTCAATCTCTGGGACTGTTGAAAGTTATTTTGAAAAAGCAGGAAGTTGCTTGAACATGTATGATCTCTCGGCAGGTTGAGGGGAAGCACTTTTCATCAAAAATGTGCACTAGAGATTCGATGAATGTGTCTAATGAAGGACTGTTTGTTTTCAGGTATCAGAACTGCTTTGTTGGACTCAGAGGAGCACATCTGCTTCACATGCAAACAGTCAGATGTTTCACCTGATAATCTCATTGCCAACAAGTTTCTTCGACAGGTAACCAACTCAAATGCGCACATTTTGAGCTCATCTCTAAGAAAAGCTAGTAGCATATATTTTTTAAATGATGTGGCATCTGTTTTCCTTCATGCAGGCTGTGAATAACTTTAAGAATGAGACTGGATACACCAAACGTGTGCGCAAGCAGCTCCAAAATGCAGCCCCGCCTCCACCGCGCCCTCAGTTGGTCAGGCCTCTGCACTCCAGACAGCAGGACCCGCTGCTCGCCAATGTCACGCACCCGTCTTCGACAAGCGCACCCTCCGCTGCCCCTCAAGCCCAGGTCCCACCTCCCGTCCCTGCACCTGCCTCTGCTGTTGCTGCTGCTCCTACTCCCCCTCATGCTGCTGCTGTTGAAGGACAAGCTTCTTCACCAGCCCCCCAACCTGCTGTTGACCACCATTCTCCTGTGCAGTCCACTAGCCATGGTGAACCACCCCCACCAGGGTAAGTTTAGTCCAAGATACACTGACATGAAACCGCAATCTCCAGAAGTGATATTTGAAGGGAAGAGCCGGTTGTCCTGGTCCTGATGTGGCTGATTATGTTTTAGTGAGACAGATCCAGAACCTGCTGTGACACTGGACTCATCAGGGACCTCTGAAAGTGGATCACAGGTGAGTCCGCCTCGATCACCTCAATGAAACAGAATTGATATTAAACTGATGATATTAAACCAGCTGTGGGTTAACAGCTAGTTGACTGCTAGAGCTAGACAGCTGGAAGACTCACATTTCTGCAAGTTTACCTTCTGCGTTTCATAAATTGCTGGTGTTGTCTCGCTTATTGGCGGGTTTTGTTGCGATCTTGGATAACGAGCACTGGCGTCATCAACTCGTTAAAGTTAATTTAAGGTTCATCTCCCCTGAAGATGAGAAATTGTAAGTCCAGGAGGTAACGCCATTTTTCTCACTGATTTCTCCCTCAGAACTACCATTTAAGTGTTGTTGGCCACCCGCCACCTCCAAGGCCGCCTCATCCTTCAGGTAAGAGGTTTAATTTAGGTTATATAAGGAGATTAAGTGAGCTTGAAGGAAAGACATTCAACAACTAACAAACCGTCTCTCTGCTCTGTTAGGTCACCAGCCACGCACCCACCACTCTCACAGAGGGGGAGGCAGACACTGGGAGAGGTAAGACCTGTCTGTGGGACGATCAGAGCTATTAAAAGTTTGTGTCGCGGCAGGCTTGGGCAGTTGGATGGAGAAGACACACATACACACCTGCGCCATTACATCATCAGCTGTCGTTGTCGGGCTGATGGTGGCTGGCTGGAAAGTTTTAATGAACCTGTATTGTAATGTGTGAGTCTCACAACGGCTCGTGTCCCTCTCTTTGTTCCAGGTCTTTCAGGGGCAGAGGAGAACACCCCTCCACTCTCTCCCAGACGGTTCCACCCCCTGCACCCGTTCCTCCAGTGTTCCCAGCTCCTTCCCTGTACCCGCCCCCACTACAGCCGTACCCCCCTCCGTACACCTCCGGCCCGAGCCTCATCCCCCCTCCTGCCCTCGGTTACCAGCCCCAGCCTGGTTATGCCCCTGGACCACCGGTGCTCAACCCTCCTTGGGTCGCCCCTGGCACCCAGCCCCCTCTTGTTCCTCTTCCAACCTCCCTCTCTCAGCCCCCCCTCTCTAAGGAAGATTTCTACAGACAGCGGCACCACAGACAGGACAAGTGAGTTGTCTCTTTTCCTTTTCAGGTCAAAGAATTGGACTCATGGTTGGGATTATGAATCCAGTAAGAAAAAAACTCCTCGTGTTTTACACTGGAGTGATTTTGAAAGTTTCCCGGTTTTTGTCTTTGTGTCCACAGAGTTACATCCAAACTAGATGAATTTACTAAAGATTTCCACAAAGAGCTTATGAAGTACAGACATGCACCAAAGAGACGAAGACCATCTTATTCCAGGTAACTTCATTAAAAGGGCATATCAAAATTGGTTTTCCTTCTTACATTAATTACATATGCATAATCCTTTAAGCCATTTGTCACATTTTTGTATAATCTTCTTTCTTTCTCCTCTTGTTTCCTTTTGGTCTTTTCAACCATTTCCTTTTCTAGGTCACGGTCATACAGTCGCTCTCCATTCAGCCGTTCTTACTCTCGTTCTAGATCAAGATCTAGATCCAGATCAAGGTCCCGGTCTTACTCTTACTCCCCCAGCCGATCCCGCTCCCGTTCACGCTCCCATGGCCGGTCTTATCCCCGCTCCCCTTATTCAAGACGCAACGGGCGCAGTTATGGACGCTCGCGGACAAGGTCCCGCTCTCGTTCAAGGTCTTATGGGTATCGGCGCTCTGGATCACCACGGTCCCCTTCCTCATACCGGGGAGGAGGTTGGGAGGGAGCAGAAGGAGCAGGACCCTACAGGTCTAGGTCACGGTCTCGCTCCCCTGGTGGCTACCGGAGCCGCAGCCCAGATGGACGGAAGCCACCTCCTCGGGAGCTTGCACCATATGAACTGAAGGGTCCAAGTCCTGGTGGCCATGAGCGCTGGGAAAGAGAAAAGTATCGACAGTGGGAGAAGGACTACGCGTACTGGTACAACAAGTACTACAAAGACTATGACAGCCAACATCCCTCACTCCATCACAGAGGTCGTGGCAGCAGAGACAGAGACAGAGAGAGGGACAGAATGTCCCCATTATCTAGAGATTACTCCCCACAGGCGAGAGGAAGAAGAGGGAGAGAAGAGAGAGGTGCTCCACCTCCCCATCCTCCATCCTCTTCCTCATCGGGGACCAAGTCCAGCAGCAAAGTCCTGAAGTCAAAGAAAGTCAAAAAGAAGAAGACTGGGGAGGAAGCAGAGCCGTCACACCAGTCGGTGGACAGAGGTGATGCCACACCTGTCAGAGACGAACCAATGGATGAAATCCCCTCACTCATCAAAACACCTCCCATCTCCTCAAAGCCTTCAGCTGGTGCTTCGACCAGTAAAGCTCCAGCATCTAAAAGCACTGCTGCTCCTGTTAAACCCTCAACCAAGTCGACATCAAAGACCCAGTCTGATAAGACTAAGAAAGATAAGGGTCAGAAAGTCAAAGCTAAAGTAAAGACGGAGGGCGTGAAGGTAAAGAGTGACAAGGTGAAGAAGAAGACTGGAGAAGGCAGCGTGGTGACCAGAAAGAAAGACGAGTCCTCCTCCTCCTCCTCTGTCGCTAAACCGTTAAAGACCATTAAAGCCAAACCAGAAGATGCCCCCAACTCGACTACCCCTAAAAAGGAAAAGGGTAAAAGCTCCTCAGTGAGGCCTGCCCTGTTGAAGACCCCCCCACTGTCATCCCAGACCCTGCCTCTACATCTCCCCTCTGTTCATGACGGCCCTCGGCCCGGCCACGACATGCGGGCGAGAAGAGACATTCCCCAGGGCGGCGGCCTCCTTCCCCTCCCCCATCAACACGGGCTCGCGCTCCTCCATAGCTCCCCAGTGGACGGTCGGAGGAGGATGGGAGAGGAGGGTCGCTCTTTGCTCGGACCTCCTCCCGGAAAGCTGAGGAGAATAGATGGGCTAGGTGGAGGTGAGGTCATGTCCCACTCACATATGTCTCATCAGCCTCCGCTCCACAGACTCCCACCCCCCTCAGACAGGCCCGGTCTTCTTCCCCTACCAGGGAGCCGGGACATGGGCCGAGGAGACACAGACCGGGGAGCCATCAGATCCCTAATGGACTTTCAGGTGGGTCTATTGCAGTAACACGGGTAGACAGAGATGTTTGTGTCTCCAGAGGGTATTTACAGATGTGTTTACCAACACAGTTCATTTATAATGTGACCTTTTTTTGATCACACTCTCTAAAGTTTGTGGTTGTTATCAAGTGACTTCACATCATCACCAGGGCTGCAGCGAATGATTATGTTCATTAGAACTGAAACAACATGAAAATAATCCTCAGTAATTTTCAGTTAAGTTTAATTTTTCAATTAACTGAATAGTAGTGTTTAACACAATCAGAATTGCTATCAATATAACCATTAATCAGCTCAGTTATTCCAGAACTTATTACCATAAAAGTTGAGTGCTGAGCTTCTGTGATTGAACCCCCTTTGTAAAGATTTGTTTGTTTGTTCATATTCAGGTGAAGCCGGTGACCCAGAGAAAGATCAAGTTGAACAGAGATCTGGGGAGAAAAAGCAGCACTGAGACAGCACCCACAGACAGAGCACCACCGGGTCCTGAGAAGACCACCTCCAGCTCAGACCGATCAGCTGCTGCCAGCACCTCTGAAGGAGACCGACCCAGCAGCACTGCAGAAGGTGGTGGACGAAAGGAGCGGCCAGCTTCTGCTGAGAGGGGAGTCTCCGGAGAGAGACCAGGAAGTGCTGGAGACAGACTGCAGGGCTCAGACAGAGAGCAGACCAGAAGCTCTGGACAGGACAGAGAGCGAGACAGAACCTCTGGGTCAGAGCGAGACAGAGCCTCCGGGTCAGAGCGAGACAGAGCCTCTGGGTCAGACCGAGACAGAGGCATGACATCTGACCGAGAGAGGGACAGGGTCTCAGGGTCAGGCTCACATAAGGTAGCAGTTACAGTGGAGAAAGACGCCGAAGGAGACAGATCAGCGAGGACAGAACGGAAGAACTCTGGTAGCGGCAGTGGAAGTGCAGGAGGGAGGTCTGTCTCTCTGGATAAATTGACCATTGGAGAGAAATCGGCAGTCAACAAGAGAGTGCCAGACCACCATGACAAACCAAGCACGTCCTCCAAAGAGAGAGGGGACGGGTCAGAAAGAGCTGCTAAATCTGACAGGTCGGTTACATTTGTTTCCCAGCTGCTTGTCAGACCACCATCCATATCATTATATACTGTATAACCACTATTTGCATTGTTTCAATGCAAATAGTGGTTATACAGTATATAATGGTTCTGTAAACACAGTTGTTTATTGGTGTAATTATATTCTCGTATTTCCCAGGAGCGTATCCAAGGACAGAACAGAGAGGAGTGTCCCCTCAGGAGACAAACCAGCTGCTGCTCACAGAGAAGGTAATTTCAATCTCTGTATGTGTGCGTGTGTGAAGAGATGATAACTTTGATTTCGCCTTGTGTCGTCTAATTAAACACTGATTTAACACATGGCTCCTGTCCTCCTCCACCCTCCTTCTCCTCCAGCTGTGAAAGATAGCGAGGAGTCTGTGGCAAAGAGCAAACCCAGGATCAGCCGTAAGGCCCTGACGAGCTACACCGCGAGCTCCACCAGGTGAGAGCCTGTTGCGCTTGTGTTACCTGAAGTTTGAATTCTCATTTGAATGTCGACGGCAGGTTTTCACAAGGAACACTGTGTGGGATGAAGGAGACATCTCTTGAGGCGTCTTATCAAGTTTGATCATTTTTGTTTTAAACTGTCCATCATGAGTCTGACCATGTTTTAGCAGTACTGTGTTAAAACTCTTCTAAACGTGTGTTTTGTCCTCAACGCAGGTCAACTCAAGAAACAAAGCGTGATTCAGTCAAAGACCAGAAGAGTCGGTCCTCCAGACCCGCAGAGCAGCCCCCATCTAGCCCTGTGAACAGCCGTGGCCGAAGCCCAAGTGTGAGCCCCGTACCCAGCCCTGCCAGGGAGGAGCCACTCATCCAGCCGCCTCCTCGCTCCAAGTGGGAGAGAGAAGATGACGAAGAAGGCCAGGAGAACGGACTTGGCGCACCCAAGGAGCCTTCACCAGTGCCGCAGAGGAGCCGAGGCAGAGAGGTGCAGCCCGAAGCACCTAAACCTGTGAGGAGCGAAGGCCGGGATCCTCCAAGGGAGGAGAGGAGAGGAGTTGTGAGAGATGAGAAGAAAGGGAGAGCAACAAGAGAAGAGAGTAAAGGTGGCAGGACGACGCAGACCAGCTCTGACAAACCCAGCAAGACAAAAATTGTGAGGGAGGAGGGGAGAGGAGCGAGAGAAGAAGGGAGATCTGCTGCAAGAGAGGAAGGGAGAGGAGGAGGGGGAGGGAGAGATGAGGGACGAGGGGCGACAGGAAAGGAGGACAGAGCAGCAGAAGGTAGAAGCGGAGGAGTACGGGAGGAGAGTCGTGGCCCAGAGCCCAGGAGACAGCGTCTGTGTTCTGACCTGGGCCGCGAGACGGACGAGGCGGCCTTTGTGCCCGACTACAGCGAGGGCGAAGGCTCTGAGCCAGAGAAGGGGAGGAGCGGCAGCCCCAGCCTGACCGCCAGCCAGGCCTCCCACAGCCCCACCCCGAGCAACAGTGGCTCGGGAACCACCGCGACGGACAAGAAGAAGAAGAAACACAAGAAACACAAAAAACACAAAAAACACAAGAAGCACAGCAGCCAAGAAAAAGGAGAACACAAGGAGCACAAGCACAAACACAAGAAGAAGAAACACAAAAAGAACAAAGACAAAGATGCGGAGGAAGGGGAGGAGAAGACGGAGAGGGCAGAGGAAGGGGCTCCGTGATAACAGGCTGCGACTGCTGCTCGGTTAAAAACGAGATAATGATGTACCTAGAAATATCAGCTAACACTGGCATGCGGCCCCATGCGCCACTGGAAGGGAATGGATGAAATGCGTCTTTGACTGTCCGTGACACCGAAGACGGGCTGTCCGGCTGTTATTCTAACACTTAATGTCACCGCAGGTCCCCGACCGTACACGGTACTTTGTTGTGCTCGGACTGCAGCGTCATGACCGCTGCTGAGGTCTCTTTAATGTTCAATGTGAGCCACTTTGGCGGCTGTGGGTCAGGAAAAACTCTGCAGAGAGGACGTCGTGATAGTAACTGATCTCACAGCAGTCAATCTGAATGGTTGGCATAACAAATACCGTACTCAGGGATGTGATTGCTTCTTTGCAGAGGAGGAATTGCCGTTTCTCTGCCTCTGATTCGTTTGTAAATAGAGATTAACTGTCGCTGCACATCATAATAAGTTTTCCTCAGTTTATTTCGCTCACATCCCTGCGTGCTGTTCAAGGCTTCAATGCTGAATAACCTTCATTGCTCTGAGGGCAGTTGTTCGCTCTTTTTGTAGGACTGTACTTGTGGTTTTGCACGTTTTAACGCATTTAAGTACAAATCATTTCTGCTTTCCATGAGTGTGACCTGATGAAGATCCGAGTAGGATCAAGACGTTGTTATTAAAGTAGTGTGGCATAGAGTGTGCAGGCGTTACCCTTTTCATCGACGCTTTCTTCTCACAGCCAACACCTACGTGATGCGGGTGTAATTACTTTCTTCTTTTATTGCTAACCATTCTCAGCCCCCCCTCCCCTTCCCCATCAAGGTTAAATCTCAGAGTTAATTTTCCTACCACACTTAAGATGAATGAAATGCAACAGCTACCTGGAAGATTACGAAATATTGGAAGTGGTCAGCGGTGACGTATTTTTGATTAGTTTGCTAAAGCTTGCAAAATCACCAGTATGGTCCTTTCCTGCATCCGTGCTACACTGGATTGTATAAACCTAGGATGTGTTAATTACTAATGGCGAATCAGCCTGCATGTTTTTGTTCTGAAGGTGCAGTTGCTGTCCATCACGCTGTCTGAGTGAGTGAATGTGGATGTGTTGGTATGAAAGTAAGCTGTGGCAGAAATGGGACAAGTTGGAGGACTAGTGTTCTTACAAGTGAGTTGATCATTTTTCTTTTTTTAATTAAAATGTTTTGACCTGATGAAAGCGTCTCAGTTTTGTTTAATCAGTGTTTGAACTCTTAAGTGCAACATAAAATTATTTCAGGTGATACAAACCTGATTCCAAAAACAGTACAAGGACAATACAGTTAATGTCAGACCTCATCAGCTTCATTGATTGTTGTAAATATCTGCTTATTCTGAATCTGATGCAACAGCATGTTTCACAGACTGGGAAAGATGTGGAACGCTCCAAAAACACCTGTTTGGAACATTCCACAGGTAAATGGGCTCATTGGTAACAGGTGATAGTGTCATGATTGGGTATGAAAGGGGCATCCTGGAAAGGCTCAGTCGTTCACAAGCGAGGATGGAGCGAGGTTCACCACTTTGTGAACACATGATTGGATGAAGGAGATTACTACATGAGCTCAGGAACACTTTGTAGAACTGTTTTAACAGTGAATGACTGAATTCTGATTTATTTAGATTTTACAGTGTCCCAGCTTTTTTGGAATCAGGGTTGTAAAAAGAAGGTGAAGCATAAGGTGATGTGGGCCCACGCTGCCCACAAAGACCACATTCAGTAAAAAATTGTCTGTTAAAATTATAATGCACACAGGGTAACCCTTAATCTTTCATGCGTAGCGTACTCCACTCACTCAGACTAAAAAGTCTCTTTAAATATTTAATCAGCGCCAACGTCAAAGAGGGTAAACATCCGACTTAACTGTGTGGGTTCACACCAGTGTCAACTCTACTGGTAAACATCTCACCAGTACAGTCATAACACACTTAAGAACCAACATGAATTACTTAACTAATAATAAAATATGGTAGCAGTCCGACATAGTATGGTGGAATTAAAATGACTAAAACAGATTTTACCACAGTGCATCTTAATTATACAATATAGATAAGCTAAAAAAGTAGTTTAAGTAAACCACATTCCTAATTTTTACAGTAACAAAGGTTGCAATTGTATTACTAGAGCAGAAAACATGCTAATATTCAAGTATGTTAGTGATAAAATTTGATTTCTGATGCACTCTCTTGACCTCAGCCTAAATCTACGAGCATGCGCTCATTGACTTTACCAGAAAACAGCTCCCTGTGTACATTGCACCATTTCGGCATTCTTAAAATACTCCTGTTACTAGCCGAGACCTGAATTTAATTAGACAGGCTGTCAATTGCGTGTCGATCGTACGTTTGTTTTCTGCTTTCCAGAACACACTTTGTTCCTCTGTGCTCCCACCATCTAACGATGTGTAAACACAGGTGCATTACTCTAATTAAAATACTATTTATATATTTGGGTTAATGAGGAAGCCAAACAGACAGGTGGTAACAAAATTGATGATATTGACATACAGCATCTATACATACAGCACATATAGCTACTGCGGCACGTGAAGTATGAGATACTTGTATTTACTTAACTGTATTATGTCCTCGAAAGCAGTTCCACAGACACAGTGGTGAGGGTCAGAGTATTTGGCAGCTCATTCCTGCGTGAATAATTGAAGTGAAACGCTCTGGTGCAGTGAGGCAGACTGAACACTGTGTGGCGCTGTTAGTCCTGCAACTTTTAACATGGGAGGGAAACAGATTAACAATAAAAATCTTCTCTTACATGCCTCAGCTCCAAATTGCAACCAGTATCTCTCTCTCTCCCTCTCCCAGAGCACACAGCAATAAGCTTCATTGTATTTATGTTTGTGTGTCTGTGTGTGCATGTTCTTCAAGTGTGTGTAGCCGGAGATGGCGTGACTGGTGCCTCACAAACAAAGCAGACTGAAGGCAGGAGATGGTTCACAGACGGGTTGAGGGAGCACTGAGAAATGAGGGAGCAGCAGATGTATTTTCCCTCAGACAGCAGTACAGAAAAGCTCATTCTCAGCTTAGTCCATGCATTGTTCGGCGTGTGTGTGTGCGTATATGTTTGAGGTCATATATAATGGACTCAGAGATCAGTCGGGCCATTAGAGAAGATTAATGTATTGTTTTAACCCCTGTGCAGATTATCATCACGAATCATTCCTCTCATCTACCATCCTGCATGTTTCACTCTGCATGTCTGTGTCTGCGCGTCCACATGTGTGTGCGCATGTGTGCACCTGTGTGTCTGCCCGTGTTTTGTCTTACAAGCATGACATCATTTCCTGCCATCAAGGCCAAAGGTTGCTAAGCAACTTCACTTCTGCCGATTGTCAGAAAAGATGCTCCTGCGCTGACATGTTCACAGTCTAACTGTCTCTCATCCGCTGTCATAAACGTTACGTCTGTGGAAGACGCCGGCTGTGTTGTGCATGATTGCCCGTGCGTCTGTGTGGACCACAGTGCATCAGTGCTTGCAAACACGGGGCAGAAAAGGCTGAGGGGGAGAGAGGAGAGAGGGGAGTGTGGAAGTGTTTTGTCTGATAGATTCATATGATTCTGAGAACTGATAAAAAGGATGAGTCAGCAATGCTGCTGCACGGTAGAATCCCCCCAGTGTTTGCCCAAAACACAGCAAAATATCTGAGTAATATAACTTTTTGATATAAATATATATATATGAAAGACTTACTGTGATAACAACTGCAAGTATACATACAGTATATGCATGTATCAGTAATATACGTAATAATAATACTAGAAACACCTCTCACTATAATGGAGTACAGTTCAATGTCACCACAAACTTCAGCCTCCCAAAAATATGATTACGTTGAATCAGCAGCTCTCAGAAACAAACAGAACCTTTATGATGGTGGGATTTATCACAGGGCTGTTGCATTAGTTTTAGCCACATGTACCTAATAAACTGGCAACTGAGTGTATTTCACAAGCTCTGTGAGTGTATTTACAATGACAATGCTGACTTTGTTTACCACATGAATATTTCAGTTGTGTTAGCATGCTAACGGTGTCTAACCAGCGCTAAACACAAAGTACAGCTGAGGATGATGGGAAAGTCATTAGTTTTGCAGGTATTTGATTTCAAAACTACTGGAAGAATTAACATTTTGACCTGATGATGGCACTAGATGGACGGTTCAGCGGTCACCTAAGTTATTGCAAATGGTCCTGAGGGGAATATCAATGTCTGCCGTAAATTTCAAGGGTGTCCATCCAATAGCTGTTCAGACATTTCAAAGCACAAATGTCAACCTCATGATGGCGCTGAATGAAAAGTGGGAATCGCCAAAGTCATCGAGGTTATTTTGTCTGGCAACCGTGAATGTCTTTAGACAATTTAATGGCTGTTCATCCAATAGCTGCTCCGGTATTTAAGCCTGGACAAAAAGTGCTAAACCAATCATCTTCAAACACCACGACACCCAAGAAGGAGTCAGTTTTAGCCATCTCACACTTGATTTAAAACATACCACAGTGTGTTTTTCCTGATTTATTGATATGACAGTCTGTTTGACTGGAACTGTACCACAAACACTTAGAGCTGTGTAAAGAAACATTAACGCAAAGAGGCCGAAAAGACAGATTTACAGTCCACAGAGGCAGATGATCACTCTGGTCTCCTTCAGCCCCTCCTCTGAAAACTGAAACTTTAAGAAGCTGACACCGACACCACTGACCATGCTCTGTGTGTGTGTGTGTGTGTGTGTGTGTGTGTGTGTGTGTGTGTGTGTGTGTGTGTGTNTGTGTGTGTGTGTGTGTGTGTGTGTGTGTGTGTGTGTGTGTGTGTGTTCGTTCTGTTAACCTCTTCATGTACTACTACTGTAACAAGGTCAGGTAAAGTAGCAAGCGGGCTCAGTGTCACACCGCTCATGTGTTTCTGCATGTGTGTGCGTGTACAGTGTGTGTGAGTGTGTGTGTGTTTTTGCGCTTTGTTTCAGGATGTGCCCTCAGGTGGTTGTCATGGCAATTTCAGTGACTGATCAGAATTATTGACCTGTAATCGAATTCCCACAGTGTGTGTGTACGTATTGGTGACAATGGCACGGAATAAAACGCTCGCCCATATATAATGTTATGTGATGGTCACCATGGAAACACACCCAAGGGGTGCCGACCACACACTGATAATAATGTTTGGCCTAGATACCCATCCTCGACCGATAACAGGGGGAATGTATTTCTGCTGCTTTATGTGTGTGAGCGTGTGTGTGTGCGCATTTCAGTGACTAATGTAAACCATCATTTGAACACACCAGAGCGACAGAGCTGGAGTAAAAAATGCATGAAATGATCCCGTGGAGCAGAAAGAGTCTTGCATGAGTTACACGAGACAGTAAGTGTGAGAAGGGTGAGATGAGCTGGAAGGACCGGGGAAACGAGTGGGAGTGGACACACACAGCCAGGGAGACCCAATAACAAGCGATTACTACCACGGCACACACACACACACACACACACACACACACACACACACACACACACACACACACACACACACACACAGCAGCTTCTAACAGCACTCATCAGTTTCCTTCTCAGGGAGAGGTCTGTGTGTGTTTGTGTGGCTCAATGTGTCCTAGATATCTCAAACCCTGTTGTTGAGATACTGTAAATGTTTGATGTATGCTGCTGCTGTAAGAGTTAGGATCGCTGCAAGGGGTCCGTCTGCTGTGGGCGTTGATTGGGTATTGCACGGTGTTTCCCTCCCCTGAGTAAAAATCTAATCTTAGTTTTTCGCCACACCAGTAGTGAATCTGTTGGTCTGTCAGTGCTCAAGTCCAACACTTTGGTCCAAAGCAAATTCCTCGACAGTTTTCTGCAGACATTCGTAGCCTCAGAGGACGAATCGGAGATCCTCTGACTTCATATCTGGCACCATCAACAGATAGCAATTTCCACTTGTCCTCTTTAGTTCACGACAAGATACAAATGGGGGATAAATTGAAAGAAAAACCAACATAAAGTGTTTTGCCAAGATGTGCCATCTAAAAGAAATTCCCTAATTTCATAATTGAATCATGGTGACTGAGAGCAAAACCCCAAAACTGCCCCCAATGCTGCGCCATCGGTGTGTGAATTCATATGTACGTCGCTTTGGATAAAAGCGTCTGCCAAATGACTAATTGTAATTATGTTTCTCTACTCAGTTGTTTAGGATTTTTATCTCGTCACTTTATTTTAATCTTTACTGTCAGCCAATGACCACATTCGCATCAGCCTTAGCTACATATTGATATGAATGCTAACATGCTAAAGTTAGCCAGCACGTCACAGTATCAATCTAAATATTTGCTAGTTAATATGCATACATGCTAAAACTTACAAGCTAAGCTTTGCTAAATATTAAAATATTTGCTAAATATTAGTTACAATTATACAAGCTAAATGCAAGCATGTCGAAATGTGAACGCGGTATGTGACGTTTCAGCTCAAAGCGAAGCGCAGCTGAGGCTGATAAAGTCATGCAAACTGTACGAGTATGAAACTATTTTTCGTCCTGAATTATTTGCACAAATTTATGCACTTAAGTGTTTTTACAGTATGTTTATTCACCCCAAACAGGGTCATATATAATGGACCCCAAACATTAGCTTTAGCCAGCTAGGAACATACTCTCTGACTGTCATTTTGAGTGACTTGGATCTTAAAACTCAACAAGACCGTGAGGCATTTCTCTTCATTTTCTCCAGCCTCCCTTCCTTTCCCTGACTTCTGCACATTTGCTTCTATAAGTGAGAATTCTTCATTCATGTTGCACATCCACTAAAATCTTCTTCGCCTCTGAATACACCTTGACAATGTAGAGCTAAGCCTGACGAGCTGAGTCTGAGATGTCTGGAAATGACCACCACACAGAGAATAAGCCCCTTTGATTTAGGTATCAGCATGGCTTCCCTCCAGCACAGCAACATTTACATTTTTTTGCCCCGGTAGTAGAATCTAAGAATAGCAAAACTGTCTGTCTATTTTTAATCATTCAAATTTGTTTTCTAGCATATAATGAGCATTATAGCCCCTCCGAGCCACTACCATGGGACTCTTGTTTTCTGTTTAATGGAGTGAAAAATCAAACAAAACACCCCCAGAAAGATATTTGGAGGCCAAATGTAGATAGTAAAAAATTAGCGTTTAAGCCTAGTGCTCTCTGTAAGCTGTTTGCTTAGACCCACTGTATGGTGTAGATCTAATATTAGTTCCCAAAGTGGGATCCAGGGACTGCCAGGGGGGCTTTAGGGAATTGAATGGAGCCCCCAGAAAAAATGAGCAGTAGGTAAGTTTCAGCACTATTTTAAGATGTTAACGATGCCTTGCTGACATCACCCACAGTAAAATCTACACATCTTTTCTTTGAAGAGGGTTCATAAGAAACACATTTTTAATAAAGATATAAATTAGGTGAAGGTAAATTATGGACAACACTGGAAAGTAGCGAAATTACATTTACTCAAGTAAACCATACTATACAGTAAATACTTGATGGCCTATTTCACAGCCACAGTAACCAGCTACTTTTCAGGTTGCAATGTTGACCTGAAGCGTATGAAGGTGTGATTAGTTAAACCACCAAAAATAAGTAATTCTGCAAAATGTGTACTTTTATTTTGATACTGAGGCACATTCTGCTGATAAACCCTTTGTACTTTTACTATATATTGTTTTATATAGTGACGTATTGGCCATCAGTGATCCCTTGTCCTCTGAAAGCTGACAGCATAAGCTGTTTTAAAGGTATTGTATTGGAGCTCTGCCACACCTTTGGTTTTAGTGAATCGACATCCCTGCTGAGTGTAACTGTGGAGCATCATCTCTCAGATGACAGCAGCATCCTCCCCCACACACACACACACACACACACACACACGCAGTATGAGGTCGCTGGCTGGTGAGACAACCAGGCAGAGAAAGAAAGAGGGATATTGGGATGAGGTGTACTGTGAGGCGGAGGAGAGGGGACAAGTCACATGCTCTGACTTGCTCCATCAGTGTCAAGTTATCCGGTATTAAGAATAAAGTTCTCCAGTCAAAACTTTCAAAATAAAACTCTTATTGGAGGATTTATACTGCCATATAATCGTATTCAAATTCACGTACCATTCCCCTATGTGATGGGGCCGCTCCGCACTGGATGAAGTTATGAGGACAATAAAATACAAGAGGTAATTTCTGTCAGCAACAGCCTTTAAACTGTGAAATCAAAAAGTTAGAAAAAAAATCGAAAAAATTGAGAAACTACCTCACAAATAATTGGTAATTGGTGGTAAAGACAACATACTCTCTCATATGTAGCCTAGCTTAGTCGCAGCTATCATCTGGTTGCCAAGGAAACAAAGCTCTGCTCTTAAGGGTTTTGCCTGAGGCAGCCATTTTTCCAAGAAAACAAAGTGCGTATTTTTTTTCGTTATGAATAACTTGCTAAGTTTCTGTGTTTAATTGAATTTATACTGACTAAATGAGAGCTGAGAGAAAAGCCCAAAGACCTATGTCACAGAATTTGAATGAGGAATTACTCGTAGGCTACTTAAACTAACTAGCTAGCTAAAAACTCACCGTTTGCACCAGTGCGGAATTTGTATGCAGCATATATGACTAACGTCCCCAGGTAAGCGTCTGTGTCGTTTTTTTAGATTTTTAGATTTGATTACTTATATTGTGTGGAGTGTGGCTTCCGGGACTAAACTGCCTTATTTTGAAGGTAAAATGCGAGTATGTCCGGTCCTCTCTCTTGCTAGCTTGACGCGGCTCTGCCTCTCCCCGGTGCGCCTGAACTCCGGTACCTGACACCGCAGAGCGTGTCCAGCGGCTGAGGGGACGCAGACGCACTGGAAGCCGCTTGGCACCAAATAACTTTACTTTTCCCGGTTATTCTAACTTCTGCGCCACATTCCTCTATAATTTTTCCTCTTTTTCATCCTCCCGACCGACGGACTGAGTTTGGATATCGGCAGGGGGTGGAGGAGGCAGAGGACCAGCGGGCTGCTCTCAGATGGAGCACCAGGGCTCCGGGAGCTCAGGGCGCACGGCGGACCCGGAGTGAATGACGCTAGTGGATGGACGCTGCTCCCCGGTAAGGATTGCAGACAAAGTTTTTCTTTTATGTGCTGTGATGTACTTTTTCTTTGCTGTCCTGTCCCGGGCTCTGGCTGGGTGAATGTACGTGGCACAATAGAAAATGTCCAGATCCTATGATGTCGCTCCTTGTCAATGGCGGTGTGTCTTCCACAAGAAGGAAAAATTAAAATGATATTTCCATCGTTCCAAAGTGCCTTTGGTACTATATGATAAGTTACTGACCTTATCATACTCTGTGGAAGGCCTATACAGCTTTCATATCATATAATATCAGACATGTTCTTATTTTGAGATGTGGTTTTATATCATGTACAGTTTATTACAGGATTAATTAGACAGTTTTTCGTTGGAACGCTTCGAACCAGAGTAATGCTGGGAAATGCTGTAGCCTCATACACTGATGTCGTCGGTATATGATACTGACTGTCCCTCAGACGGATGTACAGTAGGCCTATGTCACTGTATAACACCAAGAGTGAATAACATGTTTGGCTTTCTAGAGATTCTTCTTGTTTGCTCTGCCTTTATCGAGCATGGAGCTGGTTTGAATTCTTGGTAAACATTTAGGGCAATTTATGCATTTATGATACGCTGACAGCATGAATTGAGAGCTTAATGGGTTTCAGAGAGCCTGTGGAGGTATGAATATATTTGGCTTGGTGACTGGGTGAGATTCAGTAGGATGATTTAATTTCCACATGGCCTGGCTGTTAGCAAGGGAGATTCATAATGAGTTTCTAAAATGTTTTGAAAGGACCTATCAGCAGGTTTTTAACTGCAGAAGAACAGCTTTCTTTTTTTTTTTTCAATGGTTAATTGATGTCCACCCAACGGCTACTATTGAATCACAACAAAAAGCCCTAAACTGTGCAGCCCTGGACTCCTCACACAGTCTAGGCTATGTGCCCATTTTGAGAAGGAATAAAGGATACTGGCAGATTCAATCTCATTATTTTCATCAAACGCACACACACAGATACTACACTCCTCTCTACGCTGTGAACTTGCTTGCCAGCTCTACTGACGTCCTGTCACAGTATAGGCAGAGTGTGTATGCCTGCATGGGCTCGTGGTTGGCGCAGACTTCTGTTGTCCCAGTTCTTCTTTATATTAGTTTTCCGAATAATCCAGCTCTTGCTCAACTTAATAACAAACTGGAAGCTTTGGAATACATTCTCCAGAGTCTCAGGGGACGGATCGGCATTGGAATGAGCACAAGGTGGATCAGTGGGGAGTGTTTGCTGTGCACTCGTGACAATACATGCTCCAACTCCCATCTTTTCCTGCCAAACTCCGCTGCCCAATAAAGCAGAAAATGTGATGAAATTTAAAAAATGAAATCTGAAGTCAGGAAATGAATCCGCTCTTGTGATCACGGTCTTAATTTAAACTGAGATTATCATTCAATTTGACAGTTCCTACATGATATTCCAATGCTTCAAGAAATCCCAGTCAGAGCTTATAAGAATTAACCGCAGGCTGCTGGGGCTCGCCAGTGTTACTGTGTTTCATGAGCTTTTATAGCTCAAGGAAAAATTACGTATAAATAACATTAACCATCACAAGTGGAAACTAACTGTAAATGAAAAAAGGGAAGAAATCGAAGAAGTGACAATATGAGTACCCGACAGCACACTTTATCATCTTCACAGCGATATGAAAAAGCCGTCTAAGCTACTTTATCTCTGTATGTCCTGATTGTTTAAAGCCAGTCTGGATTAAAAACATCAGCAGTAATGGCCTGTTGTCATCACTGAATTGTACAGCTGTAGGATTATGTCCAAGGGGTCTAAGTGCTTCCTGTTGTCTGCACTGACTCTGTGTTTGCACCTTTGCTCACGTCTATTAGTTCATCCTGTTTGGATTTATTTAGATTTACGTTTCCTGTGCAGGACTGCTTGCTGGCTGTGATTCTGCTCCTGAAGGTCGCTTATTGTTTCAGAGAAAAAACACACAGAAGAGTTTTTTTCTTATGCTGCTTTGCTCGAGGGTAAAGGGTCTTGTGGACAGGATGGCAGGCTTGACAGTCGGCGCGGTTCCGGTTTGTCTTGCGGAGCTGCAGCGTTTGGCACAAGGCAGCACAGCAGAAACACACACGTTAACACAGATAACACGCACATGCATCCGTATGTTGCCGAGTCCTGAACAGCCTGACACCCCACCCCCACCCCCACCCCCCCGCGCCCTCTTTCAGGTTCAGGCTGTCCACAGCACGGCCATGATGGGCACCCAGGAGCCAGACCTGCATGAGCAGCACAGAGGACCAACGCAGGAAGAAGAGGATGAGGAGGAGGAGGAGGAGGAGGAGAGGGTGCGCGTGTCAGTTGAGGTGGGGGAAAGGGAGCAGAACAGGGAGGAAGAGGAGGAGGAGGAGGAAAAGGAGGAGCTGCCGTACCCCTCTCTAGCACCAGTGGTTCTTTTGGCTCTGACCCAAACCAGCCCACCCCGCTCCTGGTGCCTTCGAGCTGTCTGCCACCCATATCCTTCATCGCCCCGAGTGCACCTGGAGCACTCCGACCGTGTGTGCGTTTGTGCATATGAGTGTGCTTTCTGTTTATATTGTGAGAGAGATATGGTCTCTGTTTCAGCTCTGTACTTTCTCAAAGCCGTTGTACCGGCGAGGCAACTCGCCCCTAGATGTTTACTTTCCGTTTAAACACAAGGGAGACAGGAAGGTCAGCACTGTGCATGTCTGCGCAGGCGTGCGTGTGCGTGTGTGTGCGCGTGTGTGTTCGGAGGACCTCAGGTATTTCCTTGGACCCATTAGTTGTCGGAAAAGATGGCTAACATTTTTCCCTGATTGGAGGTTTCCATAGTGACAAGCCCTAATGAATCTCCAGGGTTACAGTTGCCTGTCAGTAGCATTGTTACTGGCCTCCATTTATACAGCAGAAAAAACTCCCATCACCTCCCAAACTTCGCCCTGCTTCTGTCTTCATCGTCTCACCTCCCATTCTCCTCCCTGTCTCTCACTCTCCGTCTCAACCTCTCTCTGCTGTAGACATGAAGGTGTGAGTGTGTGTGTGTGTGCGTGTGCAGCTATCACACATACAGCAGCTATGAATACTCCCAAGCATGCATAAACGTCAGCAACACCTCAGGGATTTGTCAAGGCTTTCCAAATTGAATACTGCTTATGACTCCATGTGTGCGTGCGTGTGCGCGCGCGTGTGTGTTCCTCTGCCTGTGCATGCACGTCTGCGGGTTTTTGCCACCGTCAGCACTCTGTGTACTCCATAAAATATAAATACATAATTGCTGAATAAATAAAATGTACACCACGAGGAAAAGAAAAAAAAAACTACAATCACCATGAGCCCAGCTCGTCTGCAGCCTGCTGGGCTGTTACCGCGGTCGCAGCCCGGAACATTGTCGCTCACTGTATCAGCACTAACTTACCGGACGCGCTCGCGAACTAACACACACACACGCGCGCGCGCGAGCACGCACACACACGCGCGAAGTGAATGCCCTCACACAAACGAGGGAATCTCCCATGGAGAGGCTCTTTAGAGGAATCACCTGGTTGCCTGGCAACAGCGTAGCTCTGCCCCGACGGCCCGGTTACTTCCGATTGCGGGTTTGTGTGTGTTTGTGTGTGTCTTCCGTTTGCGTGTCCGTACAGCACGGCTACTGTCTTTATGTTTATTTGTATATACTTCTACACTTACAGCGTGTGTGTGTGTGTGTGTGTGTGTGTGTTTGTCTGTGTATTCCTGTGAGTGATCTGCGGGGGAAGTGATGTGGGTGGACGTTGTCCGACAGGGACATTAATGTGAGCGCGCAAGGGGGGGGGCAGTCCCCAAGAGCTGTAAGTCCCATCTTTCCTGAGGTGACCCCTCCTTCCTTTCTGCCTCTTTTTGCACTCAGTACATATTACAAATTAATTTCCTATCTCCTTTCCTTCCATTTCCTCCTCCTTACAAACGCAGCCGTCCTCCTTTGTGCCATGTTTACAGCACGCTGTACGTCTTTCCACCCCACAGCACATCTAACAAATTTATTTGGAGCAAGAAGAAGAAGAAGAAGAAGAAGAAGATTGGCTTTTGCTATTATATAACGTCCTCTTGTATTCCTCCCCAGCCGCGTTGATTTCTGTTATTTCCTCTTTCTTAGACATCAGATTCACTCAAAGTGAGGAAAAAAGTGGCTGGTTTGTGAAGCGCCGAGCTTTCCATGTGCCAGTCATCATGCTCCTTTAAAGTGTAACATATGACACACATAGAAACACACACATACATGTGGGGAGGTGTGGGGGCAAGCGCACACGCACGCACACACACAGGCCATAACTTATTCAGCAGTGCATGAAACATTCAGAGCATTTCCTTTTGTTTAAAGATGAGAAAAGCTGTATCTGTCACTCCTATACAAGTACCTTTCTCTGCCTGCCTTTCTTCTCCTGCTCTCCCTCTCTTTTCTTCTTTCTCTCATCCCTCTTTACTCCATATCAATCCCTCACTGTCCCATTTATCCCTCCCTCGCTTCCTCTTCCTGAACTGCCTCGTACTTGGGTTGAGCGGTGTGTGTGTGTGTATGTGGGGGTGAGAGGAAGACAACGATGGCTAGGAGGAGGTCTTACTCAAAGAGTGGTGAGCTGTCAGAATCATTTCAGCCAATTAACATGATTCCAGCAAGTGTTTCCATGGTTACCAGCTGTCACACTCCCAGGGGGTGGAGCCAGAGGACTTGACAACTTGACAGTAACTTTGCCCACCTTCATTTCAGACGCTCTCTTCCTCTCTCTCGCACACACACACACACACACACACACACACACACACACACGCTGGCACTCTTTGAGCTTAACTGGGTTATGTTTAATCAAGTCTGTGTGTGTTGATTCCAGAGTGAAGGTGTGTGTCCAAGCAGCAAAGTGTGTGAGGAAACGAGTGAGCAGGCTGCTCATTCATACACAGCAGTTCACATTTGAGGATTCCCGCTCAGACCAAGTATTTTTTAATAAATACCTCTTTCTAGTAAGACACCCTTTATTATGTGGTTCATAAGTTGGAGCTAATGGCTTTATTAATACGTCTGTCCTCCAGCATTGCACACAGCTGTTAAATTAATCATAATACCATTGCAATAACTGCCAACTTCCCGCCTTTTTAGAAAGTGAGAAACTCGTGACATTTTACTCGTATTTCTAACTCGCTCTCTAAAATCAGATCTGTAGTTATGGAAGTCTTTTTGTTAGTACTGATTTTGTGTCCGTGCCAGACACAACAAAGAAAAATAAAAAAAAATAAACAAAAGCAGCAAGAAATATTTAAAGTGCATGAAGTTCACAGATGAGATTTGTTGTCCTTTTGTTTTCACTTCAACGGTGATAACAGTCCATACTGAGTGTGCACCTCATTTCAGTCAATTCATTAATGGATGGATGCTATATATACCAAATTTTATGGAAATCCCTCCAGTATTTGTTAAAGTATTTCAGTCTGGGCCCAAGTAGTGACCCAATCAACCGACTAACTGACGTCTCCGTCTACAGAGCCGTCCCGCTTGCATGGTTAATAAAGATATATCTTACCTTTCTATATATATATCTTTGAGTTAAGAAGTCATTAATGGGGATTCATGAGTTTCTCACTTTGCAATAAGCTGACTGATCTGCAATTAGAGATATTAGTAAGTCATTACTGAAGGGATTTTACAACAATCCATCATGTCTGCAGTCAGTAAATGTTAATAAGCTGTTAAGGAATGGGTTTAGGTCCACATCCTCTGCAGAAGTCTTCCTGATGAACAAGTGTCCTGTTAAAGGAAGATATCACAGCTCCTTAGGAGATTTTTACAGCCTGGCAGCCCAGTAGTTGTTCTTCTTAATGGTTTGTAACTGATATATATAAAGCTATAATTTACAACGACTGACCTTTTATAAAGGGTGTGATTTGAGACCGTGGCGCCACACTGGGAAGTTTAAAACCTTCTCAAGTATGCATGAAGAAAATCACAGAATCTGGCCGTGTCGTGTCCAGACGGCCTGCCGGTGTGTCCCTACGGTACCATCCTTTTAAGTAAATGAATGTTGCATATGAAAATCTTCCTGCACGCTGGCCTTACCATGCGTATCCCAGCCGAGGGTGGAGGAGGATGCCAGAAAGATCATGGTGATGTGATCTGATTTGATTTATAATGTCTGCCTGACCTTTATTACCTGTGTTGGCACTTGAGGGGAGAGAGTTCAAGAAGGGGAGTGCATGGGATATGAGGAGGAGGAGGAGGAGGAGGAGGGGGGAGGTGGTGGTTAGGGAGAAGATACAGCGTGGAGGCCACGTACCAGTTTTATTGGCTTATACTTAAAGTAGGAATAGTGGGAGTCTTCACCTCACCCTTCTGCTCAGCTGTGGTTTTTATCCCTCCATGCCTGTGGCGGCGGTGACCAAACGCATTTCGTTTTCAGGTTGTCCGTCCATCCGTCCCATTCTCACGAGCCCAATATCTCAGGAACTTCTTGAGGGAATTTCTTCTAATTTGGCACAAATGTTCACTTTGACTGAGGTTGAACCCATTAGATTTTGATAGTCAAAGGTCAAAGGTCACCGTGACCACACGTCCATCCCATTCTCGTGAACGCGATACCTCAGGAATGCCTCTCGGGGATTTCATTACGCCCGCCGCAAACGTCCACTTCTGCGAAAGGTTGAACTGATTAGAGTTTGGTGGTCAAAGGTCAACGTCGCTGTGACCTCACAAAGCACATTTTTGGCCATAATTCAAGAATTTATATACTAATTATGACAAAATTTTGCACAAATGAAAAGATGAAGCGATGACATTTTATATCCAGAACTTCACTGTGACATCTTAATGTTCTACAAAAGCTCTTTTCTGGCCATTATTCAACACCATAACTCAGGGACAGAAGTGGAGATTGTGACCATGTTTCACATTTGGTCAGATACTGAATTGGTGACATTAATCTTGGGCGCCCACCTTGAAACCGTGCTGATTGCATAGATGTGCTGCGCTGCCTGGTTGGAGATGCGTGTGAAGCATCCACGTTTGAGAATTAGTGGCGTCTTTGCAGTTCTATTACTTTGTGTTCTATGAGAATCAGCTTTAATGGGCAAGCATGTGAGCACATACAAGGAGCTTGACTCTCAGTGAACTCACTCATCACAGTAGCAGTAAACCACTGGTTTTGCTGATGTTGAGCTTCAGGTGATCATCAATGCACCACGTGATGAAGCTCTCTGGCTGTGCTCCTCTGTAAGTGAAGACAGCATGTTTCTCACTGGACATTATTCACTGGAATCAGTGTAAACACTTCCATATCACCAAAAAACACTTCATACCTTTTATTAAATTCCTTCAAAGTCTTAACTGAGTCTGGACTGATATGGATGGAAGCTGCAACTAGGCGGGCTGGCGGAGGCATTAAAACCACGAGGTGTTAATTCTGTTTGTTCTGATCCATTTTTCTTCACCTTATCTCTAATCGTCCTTGTCTCTTGCCCCCCCTTTTCCTTCCTTCCACCTGCACCTTACTGTATCTATGTCTCTATCTCTCACCTCTGCCTCTCTATCTCTCCAGCCATGTTAATTATTAAGTGTAGTTGTAGTTTATCTGTTGGCTGAGATCCAGGTTTCTGACAGAGAGACTAAAGCCGTACCCAAGGGCAGTCATATGTGAAGATGGTAGAAATAGATGAGGAGGCACTGAGTAAAAAGGAGTTTGGGGAGAAAGGAGAGTTTTTGTGTGCACAGGAGAGGATGAAAGAGGCAAAAAAGAAATGATACGGAATGAAGATGGGAAAATTATACAGCACTGTATAAAGGAAGAGGGGGGAGACAAAGAGCAGGAGGAGCAGAGCAAAGAGAAAAATAATTGGGCCAAAGAGAGGGGGAAAGGACTGTAGAGGAAAATTAGAGATGATAGAGGGAAAGGTTGAGTGCGAGGGGAGATAAAGGAAAAGCGATGGAGAGAGTGAAACCAGGAGAGGAGAGGAGAAGACGTTCCCCGTGTGTTTCATCACTGATGGTGAATGATGGGCCAACCGTCTCATCCATCACTCACACCTTGACCCTGCCCCATCCCTTGTTTAACGATGCACACGCGTGTGTGTGTGTGTGTGTGTGTGTGTGTGTGTGTGTGTGTCTGCGCATCAGAGTGTGTTTTATGGACACACAGGGTTATTTAAGCCGCTGTAACTTATTCAGACGGAGCAGGACCAAAACGACCCTCCTCGGCTCTGAGGAGGCGAAGGATGCTTGAGCAGGAGTTGTGCTGAAGGACATCGTTTTCTATTGTCTGTGCGCGTTTGTGTGTGTTTGTGTGTGTATTAATTGTGTTCCAGTCCAGACAGGATGCGAGCGGATTGTGAAACTCACAAGTCAGTTCCCACGGTGAGATGGGGGTTCCCATGGCAACCACAGCAAAGGGAGGACACTGGATTACCCGCCCTCTCTCTCTCCCCCTCTCTCTCTCTCTCTCTGTCTCAAGGGTGATAAAGGATTGTACTCTCATTAATTTTTCCGCCCTCTCGAGAGCAGAGTGTCCGGGAAGGGGACTCTGTGTGTGAGCGTGTGTGTGTGTGTGTGTGTGCGCGCGCGTGTGTGTGCGCACATGTGTCTGTGCGTGTCTGTCCATGTGCGCGCTCCAGGCTTTGTTATGTATGCGTCCTTGGCTCTTGAATACATCCCTGTCATCCATTCAGCAGTTTTCACATTTGCGCACGAACGCAAGTGAGTGTGTGTGTGTGTGTGTGTGTGTGTGTGTGTGTGTGTGTGTGTGTGTGTGTGCATGTCTGTGTTTGTGTGAAGCCAACACAATCTTTCCCTTTAACTTTCTACTTCAGACTATTTTCCCCTTTAAACCTCCCCGCTTTTCACTTCTGAGCCGTGCTTCGTCTTCCAGCTTGACAGCAAGCAAGCAACACGGATGCACAAACACACACCATGCACAAGTTTACACTTAAACTGACTTCAAATGTCTCACCGACTGTTTCATGGTAGCTGTCTCACTTTTGTAGCTGTGAATATTAAACACGTCAAACCGTTCTGTCAGAAGTTGTGCTCGTAAATTAAACTTGACATGTTTAAGCTTATTATTGCAAGTTTCTACCCTTCTGAAAATTTCTTTAGGTTCGTACATTCAGTTCTGTGCTTGCAAATTCAATTTTACAAGCTGCGAGGCACAAAATTCACTCATGGAGTTGTGTGTTGTGTGTGTGTGTGTGCGTGCGCTCAGGGAGATATTTTGTGAGTTCACTCCAATAATGTTTTGTACACTGCACAATAGACATGGCTGGACCTTTAACATCTAGCAGTCAGGGTTTCCTCAGGGTTGCCGGCTGGATCCAGATGGTAACAAATCAAAGGAAAAACCTGAATAAATGAACAGAGAAACATAATGAATGCAGATGATTTAGCATAGGGCGCGAGGGGTCACCGAATGGTTTGATGAGAGTGAAAACTGTGAATCATATCCTGTGTTCCTCACCAGATCTCAGAGGGATATATTTAAGATTTTATTGTATTTTTGACTTTTGTCTTTATTTGAAAGAGAGCAGAGAGAGGGGGAACGACAAGCAGCAAGGGGCCACGCGACCTGCTAAACGAGCTACCTGGGCTCCCCCAGTGGGAGCGAGTGTTGAGTTTGTGTCTACTTGGTGTGTTGTGATTGGCCGAGGCTCTTCAGAGAAATCTGCTAACGTTGAATGTGGCTGTCGTAATCAGTGTTCAAACTCTGCGCTGACCCTTAACCTTGTGTCACATGGTTCGAGCGTGTGAGCATTTTGGCCATCCTGCTGAACTGCGTGACTCTGGGGATGTTCCAGCCCTGTGACCACACCCCCTTCCTGCTGCAGGTAAAGCACACACATACATCCACACGTACACGCACGCACAATCTGAAATTACAAACTAATTATGTTCAGCCGTGAGACTTTATTATCAAGGGTCTGAAAAGTTTTTGCTTTAATTTTTTTCCCCACTTAATCAGTTTACACTAATCCTCTGGGTGTGTGTGCGTGTGCGTGCGTGTGCGAGCAGGCTTTGGACGATGGGATCTTTGTGTTTTTTGCCGGGGAAATGGTGGTGAAGATGGTGGCTCTTGGGGTCATAGGTCAGAGTGGTTACCTAGGCGACACATGGAACAGATTGGACTTCTTCATCGTTCTAGTGGGGTGAGTGTTTGACAGACACACACACCCGCATGCACACGCACACACGCGCATCTGACATTAAATATGAGCCAAAAGTGTGTGTGTATGCGTGTGTTTTGTGTAAAGCTTAGACACTTGTTTAATGCCAGTTAAATGTCAAGCGTGTGTGTGCGCGTGCTTAGACGAGTTTGGACGAAGTGTGTGTGTGTGTGTGTGTGAGAGAGACAGCTCTGTAGAATGACAATGGCATCATTCGGTCCTGAGAGACAGAGACCTCGGTGATTGGTAGTTAAAAGGCTATGTGTCCCAGAGACAGTGCAGTGCGTTCTGCTGGGTTCCCTGTGGACGTTCAGGGTTTGCCAAGGTCAGGCTGATCAGGATGCCAGTGACACAGCGGTGGCTTTCCCTCTCCGCAGAATGCTGGAGTACTCGCTTGATGGACACAATGTCAGCCTATCAGCTATCAGGACCGTCCGGGTTCTCCGCCCGCTGCGAGCCATCAACAGAGTTCCCAGTGAGTTTTTCTCTTGTTTGCTCCGACACACACTGCTCTCAGAGAGCGCTACAGCACTTTCGTATTGGCTCTCATTGTTTTGGCTCTGCGCTCAAGCACATTGGATTTTAAATTAAACACTGACTGTGAGGTTAAAGTGCTGACATTAAACTTTTAGGAGTTTTAAAGTCTGTTCGCATCCAATTTGGGTGACCAGTATAGGCCTCCCCTGACTTTTGGACAATGCAGCATGTCAAACACTGCAAAGAGAGAAGAGAGGAGGCAACTAAGGAGATTTTTACGGTCAAACCATATAATGTTCTCGACTGGACAAGCTGCTGACTTTACAGCAATTCAACTCATTGTGTGTTTGACTTGCTGAAGACAAGATTGAAGGCACAAAGCCTCCGAAACAAGCCAGAAGTGAAGAAGTCTCCGGTGCGGGTCTGGCAGAGCGTCAGCAGGAAAGACACCAAGTGTCTGCCGAGGCCTGTGGGTCGTAGACTGAAAGTATTCAATTTGATGACTGTGCGAGACTTCTTTCAGGTCATGTTAACTTGTCCAAACAGCTCTCTGCCCCCTTTAATTGGTGGGCCATGCGTCAAATTGTATGAAATTCCTACACTGTTCATCTGATGTGGAAACACACCACCTCAGCTGAAAGTCAGCAAGCTCATTAGTCACAGCCAAGACAATGAAAAACGCGTCACTGTCCTTGTACTCTGACTGCACTGTAAATTCCACTTCGTTTCTTTAATTTCCCAAGCTGCCCAGCTATTAACAGGAGCAGCTTTCCTTTTGATATACGTATGTGTAAACAAGAACACAGTGAATAAAGTCCTGGAAATCATTGTGATGCTCCTGCTGCTCTTAACGGCTCACAAACTGGCCAGCCAACTTGACTTTTTTTTTTTTACTACACTCTATGACCTTGGCGCAACTGAGACTGAGTTCTCATAAAATTGCAAGCGTGTGTTTGAAGTAGCCAAGCCCAGAATCAGTAAGGAGGAAGATTTTCCATATGAGCAGGGTGGACTGGAGGCCAGTTATCAGCGTTGCACTGTTAAGAGATTTCTCCTGTCTGGCCAACACTTCCTGTGACATTAAAATGAAGGCTTTAATATGCATCTTTGCTCGTGTGTGGTGTTTACTGCGCCGTCGCCTGGGTGTCTGTGCTGTATGTGTGTGTTTGTGTGTGTTGGTAGGTATGCGTATCCTGGTGACCCTCCTCCTCGACACGCTTCCCATGCTGGGCAACGTGCTAGCACTGTGCTTCTTCGTCTTCTTCATCTTCGGCATCGTTGGCGTGCAGCTGTGGGCCGGGCTACTGAGGAACCGCTGTTTCATGGGAGAGGATATCAAGATGTGAGTTACTATAGAAACCGGCAGATGTCACAACACTGGGATGCGCTGACCTCATTAATGTGAAAAGTTTGCTCACCACTGATTAGCTTCTTTCACCCAGCTATTATTTCTTGGAGGAGATCAATATCACAGATAGTCTGATCTTGTTTGTTCTCTAATCAGCTCCATCTGGGAGGGAGTAAATGTGTTTCCTGCTGGAACCTCCAGCATCAGAGATCACAAATCAAGGGATTAAGAGGACTAAGTGAATTTGGTGTGTCGTTCTTCAGGGACTCTCAGATGTGATCTGTCAGACCTGTTCTCTCCCACATGATCCTTCACGTCATGCACGATCACTGTAGAACTGACACTGCTACACCTCACTCTCACTGATGTTCACGCTCGCGTGTCCACAAACACGATCACGTAACATCAGATAACATCACGTTCACCTCCCGGCCTCACGTCTGCTCAACCGTCCTCCTCAGATAATAATAAGTGGCAGGGGTAATGTGGTTACAAGCCAGTAATGAATGCAAGACAATATTATGTCAAAAACAGAAGGTGAGCGTGATGAAGGGTCTCGAAAAGCAAAAACCTTTTTATTATTTTCATTTCATCACAGAGCCAGCTGTCATTTCCAACATTACAGCTGAATCAGGAAAGGCAATATCACGCTGTTATTGGCTCTCGCCCTCATCACATGTGGTTAGCTAACCACATTAGCTAGCTAATCCTTCTTCAGATCTTATTTTTAGTTACTTTCTTCTGCTTCATAAACAGCAAAATAACCTTTTCTAATAAGACGTGAGAGAGCACCACTCCACAGATGATTGATTGCTTATCTCTCCTCTGCACCCTCCCTCTCCCTCTTCTTTTTTTACCGTCATCTGTATTTCTCACTGTTTCCTCCTTTAGAGCCCTTGTGTATTTCATGCTGTCTTTCTGTTTTTTCCCAGTACAAACAAAAGGTCAATAAAATAAGTTATCTTCCTAAGAATTGTCCAGGCTTTACCTGAAGTTGTCCAGAAACATACTGTTTGTATTTTTAGTCCCCGTTTGGGGGGGGCATTTTAAAGGCTGGTGATATTCAATATTATTCTTATTGTGAACAAATCCCATGAAAGGACCACAAGCAATGAACTGATTCATCCAATAAGTATTATTTGTGTAGCCAAAGCCTGATACAGCTTATTCCTCTGTGCCATAGAGCTCCAAACTATTAGAAACACATTAGTGAGCCACAGCGTTGGCTGGGTGACACGTTCCTTCATTTAAATGAACATGTAGTTTTGAGGCAATCTCATATACTGTTGTTGTGCCCTCTGTCCCACCAAAGACCAATTAATTCGTGGCTGAAAATAGTCGAAATTCAATATTTCCTCCTATCTGTGCAACGACTGCCAGCTCTTTTTGGAAAAGTTAAATTACATTTCTAATTTTGTGACCCGTTTTTAAAGATGTACATCTTCATAGGGACTGAATGGGCTCAGGGCCACAAAGAAGAAAAAGAAGTTGGAAAATGAGAAACATACTCAAGCATTGCTGGTTTTGGTCTTTTGAGATTTGTTGACAATAAGGAAACAAGTTGTGCTGAGCTGATAGATTTTATCACTGCAAATGGATTAAGCATTTTTATACATGTGTAATAAAAGCAATAAAATGTCAAACATCTGCCGTTCTTCTCCAGGAGATATAACATTTCCTTCCTGAGTGGCTACTATCAGCCAGATGGTACCGATGACCACCCCTTCATCTGCTCAACGGAGAGAGAAAACGGGATGCTTCGGTGCTCTGATGTGCCTCGCCGACGCGTAGCCGGGATTTCCTGCGTCCTGGGTGCTGAGGAGGCCCACCCAGAGATAGGACCTACAGTAGATGAACCAGTGTCATGTGTAAACTGGTACCAGTTCTACAATGAGTGTCGGGCTGGGGAAGTAAATCCACACAAAGGAGCTATTAACTTTGATAACATCGGATATGCGTGGATCGCCATTTTTCAGGTAAACGTTTGAAGGGTTTATATACAGAGAAACGGCTTTAATCAGTGAATGCACACTGCACACCACACTTCACTGTGATTACTCTGGGTCTGTGTGTGTGTGTGTGTGTTTTCTTACAGGTAATTACTCTAGAAGGTTGGGTAGACATCATGTACTACGTTATGGATGCACACTCTTTCTACAACTTCATCTATTTCATCTTCCTCATTATAGTAAGTACACACACACGCATGCACGCACGCAGATGAAAACTTGCATAACAGCGAGATGAAATGTAATGTGTGTGTCGTCACGGTCAGGTGGGCTCCTTCTTCATGATCAACCTGTGCCTGGTCGTCATCGCAACCCAGTTTTCTGAAACGAAGCAGAGGGAACACGCCTTAATGAAATCGGAGCAACGCGCACGCCAGCTCCATCAATCGGCTTCCACGCTGGCTAGCGACAGCCAACCAGGAAGCTGCTACGAGGAGATCATCCGCTACGTGGCGCACCTGGGCCGCAAGGCGTGGCGACGACTGTCCCGCTGGTACGCTCACACACGCCCACGCTTTCACTGCGCGTGTGTGTGCCAGACAGACAGAGGCGGTGGAGCCGCCAGGGGGGGCGGAGTTGGGGAAATGAACGGACTCGCCCACCGTCACTCAGGCCACGCTCCCAACGACCTGTCACACCTTCATCAGCTCTATCATCGTCATCACCAGCATCATCACCAGCATCGTCAGCCTCAGTCCGAGCCCGCCGTCAGTAATGGAGGGAATGGTTTTAATTACCCCTTCATCTCGCCCCTCTTCAGCCACTTGGACGCAAAGGGCCGGGACCAGAAGGGGCTGGTTGCCGCGGAGACCATCAACAGACTGCCACAGCTGGTGGTGGAGCATGGTGAGAATAAAGGGGTGTGTGTGTTTGTGAGTGTGTGTGAGTGCTGTCAAGGTCATAGCTTGTCAACCTGGGCCTTACAGAGGTGGGGGCACAGGACTGGAGACCAGCACTGGACCCACTGTATTCTAGCAGCGTTAGCAGTTTTTGAGTATCAGAGTGATTTGAGTAACTTTGCTTGTTTCTTTTAATTATTTCTTTATTGAATAGTAATAATCATCAATAATCTAAACTCACCCTCAGCAGCTGTACCCTTAGACCTGCAGATCACAGACTTCTGCCACCTTTGACACACTGAAGGCGAATTTAAGTTTTGTGCCCAAAGCGTCATAAGAAAGCCGAGGAGCTTCCACACGCTGGAGTCTGCAAAATGTTTTTTATGTGAAACACTGACAAGCTTTCACTCATAGACCTTGATCAGGCCTACAAGGCAAACTCAGTGCGAGAACGCTGTGGTTTATTTATACATTGAGGTAATTAGCCCAAAGGCAACACATCTGTGTAGCCCTTACATAAGATCACACTCGGGGCATTGTAGTCCCATGGCAGTTGTGGACCACAAAGATGGAGAATAAGGTGTATGATGTATGTAAAAGGCAAACACACATTTACAACACAGTTCCACGTGAGGAGTTGCAGCATTATAAAGACACTTTTTGGAAAAAAATCGAACAGCAGCGTGTCTTATCAGAGACAATGTCAAGTGACTCTGGATTAACCACACACCGTTTTTTGACTCAAGAACCTAGAAAATGCTGAAAACTGCTGGCGCCCACCAGGTCCTTGAGGTTTTTAAGGTGCTGATTTCCCGCATGTGAAGGGTTTCAATGGGTGCTCCATGAAATTGAGTCACTTCAGAGAAACTACATGGTCAAAATCAAAGCAGCAGACCACACGACACCTTGACTTTGAATCCCTCGAATGGGTCATGCTCCAAAAACACAGCACCTTTGAAATCCACACCCCCAGTCGGTAACACAGGCCGTCCATTAAAAAGTAGTCATCAGGGGCTGTTTTCTCAGTGCTCCTCTCAGAAGACATACATCTGTTTTCACAGGCTGAGTAGCGCTCCTCATGGTGGGTAAACTGACCTTGATGTGTAAAATCGGTTAAGTAACAGCGACAAGACGTCAAATTTTAATACAATTCGGTAATAAATTCTGATTGTAGCTGGGACACTTCCAGTACACAAAAGAAATGATACAAATTATTCAGAATGCTTTTACATGCACGAGGGATTCTGGGCTCAAACTGTGGAAATCACAGCTCTGGATATTAAATGTATTTTTTGTGTATGTGGTGTAAGTTTCCTTACAGCCCACATTATCTATAGACACACACCACAGAACGACTCGATTGGATTTACTATATCAGTCTCCAGTGAAACACAAATTTGAAAATTGTGATGACAAGTGAACTGCTCGTGCTCGATTAGTGTTTGTTGTTATGTCATTGGAGTTTTCCTCCCGAGCTGCAAGCTAATGAATTCTGCTGAAATCTTACTCCCGCTTCACTCCACACCCCTTCCCCCCAACACATACATACACATATGCTCACACACACAGACACACACGTCCCTGTTCTAATAAAAGAACTCCCCCTCTGCACAAAAGCATCCCAACTGCACGGTAGCTTCCGTGTTATTGAATTTTTGTCTCCCAGAAATGAAATGAAGGTGCACTCCTTTACCAAGCACAGAATATATTGAATGACAGAATGCGCAATGTACAGAATCAACTATTGACTGTGTGCATGCAGGATCTTTGTGTGTCTACATCACCTCCTCCTTTTGTCTGTGCAGGTGGATGCGTCGGCCATCCTGCGCTACCTTTGCCAGGTGAAGTCCCAGTCGAGTCCTCAGTTTGCCCATACTGCATCTACTACAACCAACTTAGTGACGGCGAACAAGTTAACGAGCAGACTGAAGACCAGCATCACGGATATAGCAACTCATGTCATGGCAACAGCCCGTGTCATAGTAATAGCCCGTGTCACGGTGGCAGCCCCTGTCGCAGTAACGCACAGGTGTCCGAGCCAAAGAAGAGGCTGTGCGAGCGTTGCTGGGCGCTACTCCAAACTAAACTGGATCTCATTGTTGGCAGCAGATACTTCAACAGAGGAATCATGATTGCTATCCTTATTAACACACTGTCAATGGGCATTGAGTACCACGAACAGGTATGTTTGTGTGTGTGTTAGCGGAGGAGGCTGCATGTTTGTGTGTGCACGTGCATAGCTGTGCGCGCGCCTCTTGGAGATTGTACTTTGATTGAAAATGGATGTGCTAATCACTGTGTGTGGTGGAGTCAATGAACTTACCCTCCAATCAACACTTACAGCACCAGGCATATGGGATCATGAAGTGTGTGTGCGCGTGTGTTTGTGTGTGTTGCACCAGGCATATGGGATCATGAAGTGTGTGTGCGTGCATGTGTTTGACTGTGTGTGGGTGTGTGCGCTCATGTATCAGGAGATGGAGAAACTCATAAGACCTGAAGTGTTAATTAAAGCGTGACCCTGGGACAGGAGAGAGAGCGAGCGGCGGGGAGATGGGGCAGAGTGAGAAAAGCGAGCGAGAGCGAACGGGGGGGG